>JASVEL010011255.1:0-163837 GCA_032618575.1 Nicotiana noctiflora
CGCAGTCCCTACCAATAACTCAGGATCTCGGGAATCGAACCCGCAGTCCCTACCAATAACTCGGGATCTCGGGAATCGAACCCGCAGTCCCTACCAATAACTCAGGATCTCGGGAATCGAACCCGCAGTCCCTACTCCGGGAATTGAACCCGCAGTCCACAAGCACAGCAAATAACGGAATACAGAGAGAGAATAAATTATGCTTAACTATAACTTCACTGAAAAATAGTGCCAATAATTATCAAGAAGTTCAAATAAGACAATTAGGCAACTAAACAGTTAAGTACTACCTAATCATGCTCTTCTAACTACTACCGGGTAAAATATCAAATTAACAGCTAAAAACAGGAATATCACTCATCGAACATTTTAATAAAGTATGTGTTCAACAACCAGCGCATGTACACGCCCGTCACCTCGCGTACAAGATATTTTAACTATCACATAGTATCCTAGGGGTGAAAATTCCCCCACACGATGTTAGACAATCCACTTACCTCAACTCCGGTACAAAACCCCTAAGAAACAACTCTCTTGCCGCGAATGTCGGCCTCCACATGTGTAGTATCTGGTAACAATCAACAGAATCATATCAAAATAGGCCAATTGGGCATTACCCAATCAAACAACTCAAAATACACCAAAATCCATAAGTTGCCAAAACCCGACTTTCGGTACGCTTATCGAAAAATCATGAAAGTTACATATTCGGAACCCTCGTCTCAATACGAGTCTAAACATATAAAGTTTACTAAATTCGGACTCCATTTGCTCATTCAAACCTTTGATTTCCTAAGGTTTTGGTCTAGGGTGAAAACCCCCATTAATTACCCCAAATTCCTCCATTTTCATGAAAAACTTGCATAATATTATCAACAACAATCATAATTGGAGTCCATAATTGATTACCTGAAGAAACCTCTCGAATTCTACTTCAAAATCGCCCAAATTGCCCCTAAAGTCGAGCCCTCAATGGTTGGAAATGTTTCTGAAATTTTAACCCTCACTGCTCATTAAACCCAGGTCGATTTCCGCTTCTGCGGTCTCCGGGTCGCTTCAGCGACTCCGCTTCTGCGGTCTCCAGGTCGCTTCAGCGACTACGCTTCTGCGGGCATATGGTCGCTTCTGCGACACTTGGGCACTTACTCAAAAGCCGCTTCTGCGGAAGCCCAGTCGCTTCTGCGACTTCGCTTATGCGGACAAAAGTCCGCTCCTGCGGAAGGCTTTCCGCTCCTGCGTGACCGCCTTCGCGATCTGAGGTCCGCTCCTGCGAACTAGGCTGGCCTCCCACGAAGTCGCTCCTGCGGAGCCAATGTCGCTTCTGCGGACTCGCCTCTGCGGTCCAAGCTCCGCAGAAGCGAAAACTACAGAAGGCAGGCACCAGCCTGCTGCAACCTTTAAGATTCTTGCCGTTTAATCACCCGAATTCATCCCGAGTCCCCCGGGACCTCATCCAAACACACCAACACATCCTAATACCTTATTCGAACTTGTTCCAATCCTCAAAACACGTCTAACAACATCGAACCCCATAATCCACATCGAATTCAAGCCTAAATTCCTTAAAACTTTCCGAATTGCACATTCGATCTAAAACCCGACCAAACAACGTCCGAATGACCTGAAAATTTGCGGACATAACCAAAATCACATAACGAAGCTACAGAAATGGTTGGAATTCCATTCTGACCCCCTGATCAAAATCTCACCTAACGTTCGGATTAGCCGAAATTTCAACCTTCGGCATTTCAAGCTTAATTGAGCTACGGACCTCCAAAATACATTCCGAACGCGCTCCCAACCCCGAAATCACCTAACGGAGCTAATGGAACCATCGGATTTCTGTTCCGAGATCGTCTTAACACTGTTCCGGCTACGGACCATTCTCTAACTTTAAAGTTCTCATTTAGGGACTAAGTGTCCCAAAATGCTCCAAATTTCAGAACCGACTCTCCCGGCAAACCACAATAGCAGAAAAGAACTTAGGGGAACAGTTAAATTGGGGATTGGAGCGTAATTTCCTAAAATAACCGGCCGGGTCGTTACATCAACCTACAACCAGAGCATTAAGAAAAGGATTTATCTCAGAAGATTTACTAGCAAGATACTGCAGAATAATCAGCCAGAAATATCCAGGCCATTTATGTTCAAAATGTCACGGAGAAGATAATATAATTCCAGAAGTCCAGTTAGAATAATTGAAGAAGATAGTAGAAGATAACTCAAAAGACGAGAAAGTCGTAAAGAAGAAAGAGACATAAAGAAGAAATGATCAAAAGAAGACAAAGCGGCCGACAAGATACAAAGAAGATAAAGCAGAAAGAGACATAAGGAGAAAGCGGATAATGATGTAAAAGAAATATTTACTTTTCTTTATGTAAAGTTCTTTGTTTTTTATGTAAAAAAGTCAGAGTCGTCATAATCGTAAATAGTAAGAGTCAAGTTACTATTTATGAATAGTAAAGGCCAATGAATAGTAAAGGCCAATGAATAGTAAGAGTTAATAGTAAGAGTCATTTTACTCCTCTATATAAAGGAGCAAGTAGAAAGATGTATAGACAGGATCAATATAGGATCAATATCGGAAAATTACAAATACAATAAAAATTCTCTTTCATAAACACTCTCTAAAAACAAGCTATAAGATTCAACAAAATATGTCAAACTCAAAGGAGATACGAAGTCAGGTAAAATCATTTATGATTATGTATAGCTAAATTCTTATATTCTTGATAATCATCTTATAATACTATAGTTTTCATCATGTTATAGTAATGCTATAAAAAATAATTTGAGCAAGTTTGCCATGGAAGTATGTTGTAAGTAATAACCTAGGCTAAGTCACTCATAATGGGAAACCGGTGAGGCGAGGAGATGCCGGTTAGGGGAGTACCGCAGTTGAGGACATTGCTAGGGTAAATGATTAGAGCAAAGGGCCATGGTAGTGACCAGAAAAATTGTTTTTTATATCTTATTATTATATGATGAATATGATAGTAAAGTAAGAAGATTAGAAGGAATACCATAAGAATAATAGCAACATATGAAATAATGATAACATACCTACTAGACGAAATGACAAATAATTATAAGATATTAATCTTTTATGTACTTAGAAAGATAACCGAACCTGAAATAAGAAAAAATAAATGGAATCAGATTCAAGAATACGAAAATCTAGTTTTAACAAAAATAATTAACCAAGAGTCATTAAATAAAAATATAGAAAAATTTACTATTATTAAAAACTTTAGCTAAAGAAAATTATAATTTAGCATTTAACCAACAATGAATCAAAAATCTAATCAATTACCAACACAGTTAGTAACTAATCAATCTAAAAGACCTATAACAGAGCTAATCGGAGCTATACCCGCCCCAACCCCCCAATTTTAAATGGATAAGATGATCGGGCTTGCCTAGCATGTGTTGGGCGCCATCACGACCAGGGTTTGGGTCGTGACAGCGTCCTACTACAATCGTATTACATTACTCCCAATTTGTTATGACTACAATCGTATTAGTCAAATGGACTTATGTGGTTGTCGTAGGCCGATGCGTCCTAGTATATGAATGAAATCATATTCATTCACGGTCAATTACTAAATAATAACCACGATATATAAACGGATGGTCCTATTACTACAATCGTATTAGTCAAATGGACTTATGTGGTTGTCGTAGGCCGATGCATCCTACTACAATCGTATTACATTAATCTCAATCTGTTATGACTACAATCGTATTAGTCAAATGGACTTATATGGTAGTCGTAGGCCGATGTGTCCTAGTATATGAATGAATTCATATTCATTCAAGGTCAATTACTAAATAACAACCACGATATATAAAGGGAAGGTCCTATACCTATGACTACACTCGTATTAGTCAAATGGAATTATGTGGTTGTTGTAGGCCGATGCGTCCTACTACAATCGTATTACATTACTCCCAAACTGTTATGACTACAATCGTATCAGTCAAATGGACTTATGTGATTGTCGTACGCCGATGCGTCCTAGTATATGAAAGAAATCATATTCATTCACAGTCAATTACTAAATAACAACCACGATATATAAACGGAATGTTCTATTATTACAATCGTATTAGTCAAATGGACTTATGTGTTTATCGTAGGCCGATGCGTCCTACTACAATCGTATTACATTACTCCCAATCTGTTATGACTACAATCGTATTAGTCAAATGGACTTGTGTGATTGTCATAGGCCGATACATCCTAGTTTGAACGTATGACATTACTGCAAATACGATATATAAACGGAAGTTCCTATGACTACAATCGTATTAGTCCAATGGACTTATGTGCTTGTCGTAGGCTGATGCGTCCTAGTATATGAATGAAATCATATTCATTCACTGTCAATTAATAAATAACAACCACGATATTTAAACGGAAGGTCCTATGACTACAATCGTATTAGTCAAAGGGACTTATGTGGTTGTCATAGGCCTATGCGTCCTACCACAATCGTATTACATTACTCCCAATCTGTTATGACTACAATTGTATTAATCAAATGGATTTATGTGGTTGTCATAGGCCAATGCGTCCTATTATATGAATGAAATCATATTTATTCACGGTCAATTACTAAATAACAACCACGATATATAAACGGAAGGTCCTATTACTACAATCGTATTAGTCAAATGGACTTATATGGTTGTCGTAGGCCGATGCGTCCTACTACACTATATTACAATACTCCCAATCTGTTATGACTACATCAATGAAAGCATATTCATTCACGGTCAATTACTAAATAACAACCACGATATATAAACGGAAGGTCCTATGACTACAATCGTATTAGTCAAATGGACTTATGTGGTTGTCCAGTCCTACTACAATCATATTACATTACTCCCAATCTGTTATGACTACAAGCGTATTATTCAAATGGACTTATGTGGTTGTCGTAGGCCAATGCGTCCTAGTATGTGGTTGTCGTAGGCCGATGCGTCCTACTACAATTGTATTACATTACTCCCAATCTGCAATGACTACAATCGTATTAGTCAAATGGACTTATGTGGTTGTCGTAGGCCGATGCGTGTGGTTGTCGTAGGCCGATGCGTCCTAGTATATGAATGAAATAATATTCATTCACAGTTAATTACTAACTACAATCGTATTAGTCCAATGGACTTATGTGGTTGTCGTAGGCCGATGCGTCCTACTACAATCGTATTACATTACTCCCAATCTGTTATGACTACAATCGTAATAGTCAAATGGACTTATGTGGTTGTTGTACGCCGAAGTGTCCTAGTATGAACGTATGACAGTAGTCCCAATACGTTATATAAACGGAAGTTCCTATGACTACAATCGTATTATATTACTCCCAATCTGTTATTACTACAATCGTATTAGTCAAATGGACTTATGTGGTCGTTATAGGCCGATGCGTCCTAGTATATGAATGAAATAATATTCATTCACGGTAAATTACTAATTAACAACCACGATATATAAACGGAAGGTCCTATTACTACAATCGTATTAGTCAAATGGACTTATATGGTTGTCGTAGGCCGATGCGTCCTACTACAATCGTATTACATTACTCCCAATCTGTTATGACTACAATCGTATTAGTCAAATGGACTTATGTAGTTGTCGTAGGCCGATGCGTCCTACTACAATTGTATTCCATTACTCCCAATCTGTTATGACTTCAATCGTATTAGTCAAATGGACTTATGTGGTTGTCGTAGGCCGATGCGTCCTACTAAAATCGTATTACATTACTCCTAATCTGTTATGACTACAATCGTATTAGTCAAATGGAGTTATGTGGTTGTCGTAGGCTGATGCTTCCTAGTATGAACGTATGACATTACTCCCAATACGATATATTAACGGAAGGTCCTATTACTACATGTAACGACCCGGCCCAACATCGTAGATATTGTCCGCTTTGGGCCACGCCCGCATGGATTTGGTCCTCCTCCAGCCCAAGACTGGGGAAAAGGCGTCTACCAATGTTGTCCAAGGCCTCTACTTAACTAGCCCAGGACTCCCTCTCAATTCCGATGTGGGATAGTTGGAGACCTACAGTGCCTGTTCCAGGAACCACTGTACTCCGCCCACCAACAAGGATTCAACGTCCTCGTTGAGGGTACCCAACGCATCGTACATAGAGAGTCGGCTCTGATACCAACTTGTCACGACCCCAAATCCGGTCGTGATGGCGCCCAGCACATTGCTAAGCCAGCCTGACCAATCAATAACAATGACGGAGCTAGAAGCTCGCTTTATCCCATTTAAGCATATCAAAACATGAAGCAACATTGATACATATATCGCAAACGGGGAACCAAGTCCCAAAATATACCAACTCCCATAGACCGAAGGGTCAAGAGTCATGAGCCTCTACTGAACATAAGTGTATAAAGGTTTACAAGATACCAAGTGCGGAAAGAAATGTCAATACAGAATCAAAAGAGATTAAGAAGGAATATCGGGTCCTGCGGACTCTGCAACTACCTCGAATATCCTACAGATGTCGCCTCGCACAGCTACCGGATCACTGCTGAGAGGTACCTGGATCTGCACACAAGGTGCAGGGAGTAAAATGAGTACTGCTGATAGCATCCTAGGCAGCTCAATTCTATTCAAGTACAAGGATGAAGTATTGCAATCTCAAAGAGGACCTTTAACAAGATGTCAAGCTAAAGAATTTCAAAACACAATCATTGGACTTCAAGTGCACATAAAGAAGCCTTTAATTGTCGAGAAAGAGCTCCAGCCCAGAGGGTTGAAGTTTTACAATTATTTGGTAGCTCAAATTGAAGTCCAAGAGGAGGAAGATTTGGTCACCCAAATCAGCCCTTGGAGTACACCAAAATGGCTAAAAATGAGCTTAAAAGAAGTCCAAAAGGAGGTACTACAAAAGGAGCCCAATTGGAGTCCAAACAAATGGCCCAAACTAGTTGTTTTAAGACCCAAATCTGCCCCAAAGGGTCTTGGCCGCCCCTCACCTAACCAAAGACTTTTCTTAGACTTTAGCAACCACCTACCTTATTGTAATAATTATGTTTACTATTACAACCACCCCACCTAGTTTTTTAATGTTATTTTTATGCCTTTGTACTCCTATAAATAGGATGTTCTTCTCATTCATAAGACACATTATTATTGAGTGAGTATATCATACTTTGAGAGTTCTTTTGAACCTTTGTTACTTGTGCTTTGAGATTTATCTTTCAACCTTTGCTAGTTCATAGTTCAAGGTAGTAAGATTACTTCTCTTTTGTGATATCTTTGATTCCTTTGTGGTATTCTTAGAAGGCGATTAATACTAGTATTAATTGTTGTCTCAAGTTACTCGTAAAGTGGTCAAGATCCGAATCTATTGTTTTGATTTGCTTTTAAGTAAAGGCGTTTGATTTCTTTCATAAATCAAGACGTTGTTACTTTGATCTTGTCAAGGCTATAGAACTTGCGTTCTTGAAAGTTCTCGGAATTCTTTCCTTGAATCTTTCCCATATCCTTTATTTTCGTCTCTTTAATTCTAGTTGTTCAATTCCTGTTGTTATTGCTTCCGCATTTACTTCTCAAATTCTTACTCTAGTTTGGATTCCCGACCTAGTTGTTATCAACTGCCAGACTCAGTGGTAATAAACAAGGGTAAGACAGCGCAGATAAGAAATCCGCAATAAATCACTATGTAAAGCTGTAATCAAATACCCTGTCACATAATCAATATCAACTGTACCTGTACCAACAAGTACCAGCAAAATAGTATAACAGCTAGCAGATGTAGCTAAATGCAATGCAATGCATGATATGACCGCTACGGCGCGTATCCCGATCCAATTTGGGAACCCATGCTCACTGTGGGGGTTCAGACTCCGGAGGGGCTCCTTCAGCCCAAGCACAATATTACTGCGGCGTGCAGTCCGATCCAACATATATACCGCTGCAGCCTCGCAGGCTCCATAAGTAGTTTGAAAACATCTTTTATCATTTTTCAGTTTGAAAATAGTAATATCAAGTTCCAGAGATTGGAAATAGCATGATAACCGAAATAGCTACGGACTGGTAGTAACTAACATGTCAATATGATAAGACAATGATAATGATCCTCGCGGGATCCAAATAACTGGCTCACGGCCCACAAGTATACTCAACCGCCCAAGAAGGGGGTTCCTCGGCTCAAGAGTGGCCAATATCACAATATATAGTATGCAACCATGCGAGAAGCAGGTTCGACGGCCCAAGAATAGCCAATGTCATAACACAGTGCCAACAAGTTGGACTAAGCCATAGTCCCCAATCACAATCGACCCCGCACTCACATGAGAGTACGTGTCTCGCCGCTATACAGCATCACAAAGTGGTATACCGGGGTTTCGAACCCGCTGGTCATCATCCACATCTATTACTCACCTTAATACATCGCGACGACTACTCCGCGATGCCCTTGCCACGAGAATCAAGCTCCGCACGCGTAGAATCTGATCAAATACAGTAGAAACACAACAAATTAGGCCAATGGGACGACACCCAATCAATACAACTCGATTTACACCAAAAATGGCAAAGTTGCCAAAACCCGACTTTCGGTACGCTTGTCGAAAAATTACAAAAGTCACATATTCGGAATCCTCATCTCGATACGAGTCTAGGCATATAAATTTACCAAAATCGGACTCCATTTGCCCACTCAAATCAGTGTTTTTCTTCAATTTTAGGCCTAGGGCTAAAACCCACATTTAATCCTCCATTTTCATAGAAATAATCCATGATTTCATGATAAAAGCGTGTAATTAAACCACGAAACTTACCTCCGACGAATCCCTGATGAATTTCCAGCAATTCCCGTGAGTTTCTCTCTCTAGAACTCAATTTTTAGGTTTTAGGGGTATAAACCCGCAACTACACTGTCTCTGCATTTTTATTCACTGCCAGACCAATTCCTCCATCGCGTTCGCGACGCCTCTCACGCGAACGCGATGCCTTATTCCAGTCCTTCATCGCGAACGCGACACACATCAACGCGTCCGTGAAGGTCAACTTCCCAGCCTCCGGACTTTTACTCTACGCGAACGCGTAGTCTCTCACGCGAACGCGTGGCTTCGCTTATTCCTTCTTCGCGATCGCGGCCAAATTCCACGCGAACGCGATGCGTTCCAACTCCCTCATACGCGAACGCGTTACCATCCCTCGCGAACACGATAGTCACCCGGCCCCAGCCTACGCGAACGCGGCATAGCCCTCGCGAACGCGAAGGCTTAAATTTTGCCCAGTGATCTGCAATTTACAGCAGACCATTTCTTGTTTCCAAATGCCGGATGATGGTCCGGATTCACCCCGAGGCCCCCGGGACCCCAACGAAAACCACCAACATACTCCAAAACACGATACGAACTTGTTCCAAGCATAAAAATACCATCCTAAACATCAAAATCACCAATTACACACAGATTCAAGCCTAAATTCCTTAAAACTTTCCGAATTACATATTCCATCAAAAACCCGACCAAACGACGTCCGAATGACCTGAAATTTTGCAGGCACATCCAAAATTACCTAACGGAGCTACTGCAACTATCGGAATTCCATTCCGACTCCCGGATCAAAATCTCACCTACCGTTCGGATTTCGCCAAAATTCAACCTTAGCCAATTCAAGCCTATTTCTACACCGGACCTCCAAATTCAATTCCGATCGCTCCCCTAAGTCACTAATCACCTCCCGGAACTACCCGAATCATCAGAATCCGATTCCGAGCCCTCTAACTAAATAGTCAACTCCAGGTTGACTTTCCATATTCAAGTTTTCTTTCAAAAAGGCTATATGCCTCATTTTCAATCCAATTCACTCCTAACTCACCCGATAGACTCTAACACCGATATAAAAGCATAAAACATATAATTACAACATAACGGGGTGGTAATTACCGTGACGACGGGCCGGGTGATATTGTGTTTGGGCTGTAGGAGCCCCTCCGGAGTTTGAACCCCCAGAGTGAGCACGAGTACCCAAATTGGATCGGGCTACGCGCCGTAGCGGTCATATCATGCATTGCATTGCATTTAGCTACATCTGCTAGTTGTTATACTATTTTGCTGGTACTTGTTGGTACATGTACAGTTGATATCGATTCTGTGACAGGGTAATAGATTATAGCTTTACATAGTGATTTATTGCGGATTTCTTAGCTGCGCTGTCTTACCCCTGTTTATTACCACTGAGTCTGGCAGTACTCATTTTACTCCATGCACCTTGTGTGCAGATCCAGGTACCTCTCAGCAGTGATCCAGTAGCTGTGCGAGGCGACATCTGTAGGATATTCGAGGTAGCTGCAGAGTCCCAGGACCCGATATTCCTTCTTACTGTCTTTTGATTCTGTATAGATATTTATTTCCGCACTTGGTATCTTGTAAACCTTTAAACACTTATGTTCATTAGAGGCTCATGACTCTCGACCCTTCGGTCTATGGGAGTTGGTATATTTTGGGACTTGGTTCCCCGTTTTCGATATATGTATCACTGTTGCTTCATGTTTTGATATGCTTAAATGGGATAAAGCGAGCTTCTAGCTCCGTCGTTGTTATTGATTGGTCAGGCTGACTTAGCAATGTGCTGGGCGCCATCACGACCGGATTTGGGGTCGTGACACAACAATCGTATTAGTGAAATGGACTTATGTGGTTGTTGTAGGCCGATGCGTCCTACTACAATTGTATTACATTACTCCCAATCTGTTATGAGTACAATCGTATTAGTCAAATGGACTTATGTGGTTGTCGTAGGCCGATGCGTCCTACTACAATTGTATTCCATTACTCCTAATCTGTTATGACTTCAATCGTATTAGTCAAATGGACTTATGTGGTTGTCGTAGGCCGATACGTCCTACTAAAATCGTATTACATTACTCCCAATCTGTTATGACTACAATCGTATTAGTCAAATGAACTTATGTGGTTGTCGTAGGCCGATGCGTCCTAGTATATGAATGACATATTCATAGACGATCAATTACTAAATAACAACCACAATATATAAACGGAAGTTCCTATGACTACAATCGTATTAGTCCAATGGACTTATGTGGATGTCGTAGGCCGATGCGTCCTAGTATATGAATGAAATAATATTCATTCACGGTCAATTACTAACTACAATCGTATTAGTCCAATGGACTTATGTGGTTGTCGTAGGCCGATGCGTCCTACTACAATCGTATTACATTACTCCCAATCTGTTATGACTACAATCGTATTAGTCAAATGGACTTATGTGGTTGTCGTAGGCCGATGCGTCCTACTACAATCGTATTAAATTACTCCCAATCTGTCATGACTACAATCGTATTAGTCAAATGGACTTATGTGGTTGTCGTAGGCCGATGCGTCCTACTACAATTGTATTCCATTACTCCCAATCTGTTATGACTTCAATCGTATTAGTCAAATGGACTTATGTGGTTGTCGTAGGTCGATGCGTCCTACTAAAATCGTATTACATTACTCCCAATCTGTTATGACTACAATCGTATTAGTCAAATGGACTTATGTGGTTGTCGTAGGCCGATGCGTCCTAGTATATGAATGACATATTCATAGACGATCAATTACTAAATAACAACCACAATATATAAACGGAAGTTCCTATGACTACAATCGTATTAGTCCAATGGACTTATGTGGATGTCGTAGGCCGATGCGTCCTAGTATATGAATGAAATAATATTCATTCACAGGGTCAATTACTAACTACAATCGTATTAGTCCAATGGACTTATGTGGTTGTCGTAGGCCGATGCGTCCTACTACAATCGTATTACATTACTCCCAATCTGTTATGACTACAATCGTATTAGTCAAATGGACTTATGTGGTTGTCGTAGGCCGATGCGTCCTACTACAATCGTATTACATTACTCCCAATATGTTATGACTACAATCGTATTAGTCAAATGGACTTATGTGGTTGTCGTAGGCCGATGCGTCCTACTACAATTGTATTCCATTACTCCCAATCTGTTATGACTTCAATCGTATTAGTCAAATGGACTTATGTGGTTGTCGTAGGCCGATGCGTCCTACTAAAATCGTATTACATTACTCCCAATCTGTTATGACTACAATCGTATTAGTCAAATGGAGTTATGTGGTTCTCGTAGGCTGATGCTTCCTAGTATGAACGTATGACATTACTCCCAATACGATATATAAACGGAAGGTCCTATTAATACAATCGTATTAGTGAAATGGACTTATGTGGTTGTTGTAGGCCGATGCGTCCTACTACAATTGTATTACATTACTCCCAATCTGTTATGAGTACAATCGTATTAGTCAAATGGACTTATGTGGTTATCGTAGGTCGATGCGTCCTACTACAATTGTATTCCATTACTCCCAATCTGTTATGACTTCAGTCGAATTAGTCAAATGGACTTATGTGGTTGTCGTAGGCCGATGCGTCCTACTAAAATCGTATTACATTACTCCCAATCTGTTATGACTACAATCGTATTAGTCAAATGGACTTATGTGGTTGTCATAGGCCGATGCGTCCTAGTATATGAATGATATATTCATAGACGATCAATTACTAAATAACAACCACAATATATAAACGGAAGTTCATATGACTACAATCGTATTAGTCCAATGGACTTATGTGGTTGTCGTAGGCCGATGCGTCCTAGTATATGAATGAAATAATATTCATTCACGGTCAATTACTAACTACAATCGTATTAGTCCAATGGACTTATGTGGTTGTCGTAGGCCGATTCGTCCTACTACAATCGTATTACATTACTCCCAATCTGTTATGACTACAATCGTATTACATTGCTCCCAATCTGTTATGACTACAATCGTATAAGTCAAATGGACTTATGTGGTTGTCGTAGGCCGATGCGTCCTACTACAAACCATTTTCATTCACGGTCAATTACTAAATAACAACCACGATATATAAACGGAAGGTCCTATTACTACAATCGTATTAGTCAAATGGACTTATATGGTTTTCGTAGGCCGATGCGACCTACTACAATCATATTAGATTACTCCCAATCGGTTATGACTACAATCGTATTAGTCAAATGGACTTATGTGGTTGTTGTAGGCCGATGCATCTTAGTATATGAATGAAATAATATTCATAGACGGTCAATTACTAAATAACAACCACGATATATAAACGGAAGGTCCTATTACTACAATCGTATTAGTCAAATGGACTTATGTGGTTGTCCTAGGCCGATGCGACCTAGTATGAACGTATGACATTACTCCCAATACGATATATAAACGGAAGGTCCTATAACTACAATCGTATTACATTACTCCAATACGATATATAAACGGAAGGTCCTATAACTACAATCGTATTACATTACTCCCAATCTGTTATGACTACAATCGTATTAGTCAAATGGACTTATGTGGTTGTCGTACGCCAATGCGTCCTACTACAAATCATATTCATTCACGGTCAATTACTAAATAACAACCACGATATATAAACGGAAGGTCCCATTACTACGATCGTATTAGTCAAATGGACTTATGTGGTTGTCCTAGGCCGATGCGTCCTACTACAATCGTATTACATTACTCCGAATCTTTGATGACTACAATCGTATTACATTACTCCCAATCTGTTAAGACTACAATCGTATTCGTCAAATGGACTTATGCGGTTGTTGTAGGCCGATGCGTCCTACTATAAATCATATTCATTCACGGTGAATTGCTACATAACAACCACAATATATAAACGGAAGGTGCTATTACTACAATCGTATTAGTCAAATGGACTTATGTGGTTGTCGTAGGCCGATACGTCCTACTACAATCGTTTTACATTACTCCCAAACTGTTATGACTACAATCGTATTACATTACTCCCAATCTGTTATGACTACAATCGTATTAGTCAAATGGACTTATGTGGTTGTCGTAGGCCGATGCGTCCTACTACAATCGTATTACATTACTCCCAATCTGTTATGACTACAATCGTATTAGTCAAATGGACTTATGTGGTTGTCGTAGAACGATGCATCCTAGTATGAACGTATGACATTACTCCCAATACGATATATTAACAGAAGTTCCTATGACTACAATCGTATTAGTCAAATGGACTTATGTGGTTCTCGTAGGCCGATGCGTCCTAGTATATGAATGAAATCATATTCATAGACGGTCAAGTACTAAATAACAACCACAATATATAAACAGAAGTTCCTATGACTACAATCGTATTAGTCCAATGGACTTATATTGTTGTCGTAGGCCGATGCGTCCTGGTATATGAATGAAATAATATTCATTCATGGTCAATTACTACCTACAATCGTATTAGTCAAATGGACTTATGTGGTCATCGTTGGCCAATGCGTCCTACTACAATCGTATTACATTGCTCCCAATCTGTTATGACTACAATCCTATTAGTCAAATCGATTTATGTGGTTGTCATAGGCCGATGCGTCCTAGTATACGAATGAAATCATATTCATTCATGGTCAATTACTAAATAACAACCACGATATATAAACGGAAGTTTCTATGACTATAATCGTATTAGTCCAATGGACTTATGTGGTTGTCGTATGCCGGTGCGTACTAGTATATGAATGAAATAATATTCATTCATGGCCAATTACTGACTAACAACCATGATATATAAACGGAAAGTCCTATTACAACAATCGTATAAGTCAAATGGACTTATGTGGTTGTTGTAGGCCGATGCGTCCTACTACAATCGTATTACATTACTCCCAATCTGTTATGACTACAACCGTATTAGCCAAATGGACTTATGTGGTTGTCGTAGGCCGATGCGTCCTACTACAATCGTATTACATTACTCCCAATCTGTTATGACTTCAATCGTATCAGTCAAAAGGAATTATGTGGTTGTCGTAGGCCGATGCGTCCTACTACAATCGTATTACATTAGTCCCAATCTGTTGACTACAATCGTATTAGTCAAATGGACTTATGTGGTTGTCGTAGGCCGATGCGTCCTATTATGAACGTATGACATTACTCCCAATACGATATATAAACGGAAGTTCCTATGACTGCAATCGTCTTAGTCAAATGGACTTATGTGGTTGTCGTAGGCCGATGCGTCCTAGTATATGAATGAAATCATATTCATAGACGGTCTATTACTAAATAACAACCACGATATATAAACGGAAGTTCCTATGACTACAATAGTATTAGTCCAATGGACTTATGTGGTTCTCGTAGGCCGATGCGTCCTAGTATATGAATGAAATAATATTCATTCACGGTCAAATACTAACTAACAACCACGATATATAAACGGAAGGACCTATTACTATAATCGTATTAGTCAAATGGACTTATGTGGTTGTCGTAGGCCGATGCGTCCTACTACAATCGTATTACATTACTCCCAATCTGTTATGACTACAATCGTATTAGTCAAATGGACTTATGTGGTTGTCGTAGGCCGATGCGTCCTACTACAATCGTATTACATTACTCCCAATCTGTTATGACTACAATCGTATTAGTCAAATGGACTTATGTGGTTGTCGTAGGCCGATGTGTCCAACTACAATCGTATTACATTACTCCCAATCTGTTATTAGTACAATCATATTAGTCAAATGGACTTATGAGTTTGTCGTAGGCCGATGCGTCCTAGTATATGAATGAAATCATATTCATTCACGGTCAATTACTTACTAACAACCACGATATATAAACGGAAGGTCCTATTACTACAATCGTATTAGTCAAATAGACTTATGTGGTTGTCGTAGGCCGATGCGTCCCACTACAATCGTATTACATTATTCCCAATCTGTTATGACTACAATCGTATTAGTCAAATGCACTTATGTGGTGGTCATAGGCCGATGCGTCCTAGTATATGAATGAAATCATATTCATTCACGGTCAATTACTAACTATAATCGTATTAGTACAATGGACTTATGTGGTTGTCGTAGGTCGATGCGTCCTACTACAATCGTATTACATTACTCCCAAGCAGTTATGACTACAATCGCATTAGTCAAATGGACTTATGTGGTTGTCGTAGGCCGATGCATCCTAGTATATGAATGAAATAATATTCATTCACGGTCAATTAGTAACTAACAACCACGATATATAAACGGGAGGTCCTATTACTACAATCGTATTAGTCAAATGGACTTATGTGGTTGTAGTAGGCCGATGCGTCCTACTACAATCGTATTACATTACTCCCAATCTGTTATGACTACAATCGTATTAGTCAAATGGACTTATGTGGTTGTCATAGGCCGATGCGTCCTACTACAATCGTATTACATTACTCCCAATCTGTTATGACTACAATCGTATTAGTCAAATGGACTTATGTGGTTGTCGTAGGCCGATGTGTCCTACTACAATCGTATTACATTACTCCCAATCTGTTATTACTACAATCATATTAGTCAAATGGACTTATGAGTTTGTCGCAGGCCGATGCGTCCTTGTATATGAATGAAATCATATTCATTCACGGTCAATTACTTACTAACAACCACGATATATAAACGGAAGGTCCTATTACTACAATCGTATTAGTCAAATAGACTTATGTGGTTGTCGTAGGCCGATGCGTCCCACTACAATCGTATTACATTATTCCCAATCTGTTATGACTACAATCATATTAGTCAAATGGACTTATGAGTTTGTCGTAAGCCGATGCTTCCTAGTATATGAATGAAATCATATTCATTCACGGTCAATTACTTACTAACAACCACGATATATAAACGGAAGGTCCTATTACTACAATCGTATTAGTCAAATTCACTTATGTGGTTGTCATAGGCCGATGCGTCCTAGTATATGAATGAAATCATATTCATTCACGGTCAATTACTAACTATAATCGTATTAGTACAATGGACTTATGTGGTTGTCGTAGGCCGATGCGTCCTACTACAATCGTATTACATTACTCCCAATCTGTTATGACTACAATCGTATTAGTCAAATGGACTTATGTGGTTGTCGTAGGCCGATGCGTCCTAGTATATGAATGAAATCATATTCATAGACGGTCAATTACTAAATAACAACCACAATGTATAAACGGAAGTTCGTATGACTACAGTCGTATTAGTCCAATGGACTTATGTGGTTGTCGTAGACCGATGCGTCCTACTACAATCGTATTACATTATTCCCAATCTGTTATGACTATAATCGTATTAGTCAAATGGACTTATGTGGTTGTCGTAGGCCGATGCGTCCTACTACAATCGTATTACATTACTCCCAAGCTGTTATGACTACAATCGTATTAGTCAAATGGACTTATGTGGTTGTCGTAGGCCGATGCATCCTAGTATATGAATGAAATAATATTCATTCACGGTCAATTAGTAACTAACAACCCCGATATATAAACGGGAGGTCCTATTACTACAATCGTATTAGTCAAATGGACTTATGTGGTTGTAGTAGGCCGATGCGTCCTACTACAATCGTATTACATTACTCCCAATCTGTTATGACTACAATCGTATTAGTCAAATGGACTTATGTGGTTGTCATAGGCCGATGCGTCCTACTACAATCGTATTACATTACTCCCAATCTGTTATGACTACAATCGTATTAGTCAAATGGACTTATGTGGTTGTCGTAGGCCGATGTGTCCTACTACAATCGTATTACATTACTCCCAATCTGTTATTACTACAATCATATTAGTCAAATGGACTTATGAGTTTGTCGCAGGCCGATGCGTCCTTGTATATGAATGAAATCATATTCATTCACGGTCAATTACTTACTAACAACCACGATATATAAACGGAAGGTCCTATTACTACAATCGTATTAGTCAAATAGACTTATGTGGTTGTCGTAGGCCGATACGTCCCACTACAATCGTATTACATTATTCCCAATCTGTTATGACTACAATCGTATTAGTCAAATGGACTTATGAGTTTGTCGTAAGCCGATGCTTCCTAGTATATGAATGAAATCATATTCATTCACGGTCAATTACTTACTAACAACCACGATATATAAACGGAAGGTCCTATTACTACAATCGTATTAGTCAAATTCACTTATGTGGTTGTCATAGGCCGATGCGTCCTAGTATATGAATGAAATCATATTCATTCACGGTCAATTACTAACTATAATCGTATTAGTACAATGGACTTATGTGGTTGTCGTAGGCCGATGCGTCCTACTACAATCGTATTACATTACTCCCAATCTGTTATGACTACAATCGTATTAGTCAAATGGACTTATGTGGTTGTCGTAGGCCGATGCGTCCTAGTATATGAATGAAATCATATTCATAGACGGTCAATTACTAAATAACAACCACAATGTATAAACGGAAGTTCGTATGACTACAGTCGTATTAGTCCAATGGACTTATGTGGTTGTCGTAGGCCGATGCGTCATACTACAATCGTATTACATTATTCCCAATCTGTTATGACTATAATCGTATTAGTCAAATGGACTTATGTGGTTGTCATAGGCCGATGCGTCCTAGTATATGAATGAAATCATATTCATTCATGGTCAATTACTAAATAACAACCACGATATATAAACGGAAGTTCCTATGACTACAATCGTATTATTCCAATGGACTTATGTGGTTGTCGTAGGCCGATGCGTCCTAGTATATGAATGAAATAATATTCATTCACGGTCAATTACTGACTAACAACCACGATATATAAACGGCAGTTCCTATTACTACAATCGTATTAGTCAAATGGACTTATGAGGTTGTCGTAGCCCGATGTGTCCTACTACCATCGTATTACATTACTCCCAATCTGTTATTACTACAATCATATTAGTCAAATGGACTTATGAGATTGTCGTAGGCCGATGCGTCCTAGTATATGAATGAAATCATATTCATTCACGGTCAATTACTAACTAACAACCACGATATACAAACGGAAGGTCCTATTACTACAATCGTATTAGTCAAATGGACTTATGTGGTTCTCGTAGGCCGATGCGTCCTATTACAATCGTATTACATTATTCCCAATCTGTTATGACTACAATCGTATTAGTCAAATGCACTTATGTAGTTGTCATAGGCCGATGCGTCCTAGTATATGATTGAAATCATATTCATTCACGGTCAATTACTAACTATAATGGAATTATGTGGTTGTCGTAGGCCGATGCGTCCTACTACAATCGTATTACATTACTCCCAATCTGTTATGACTACAATCGTATTAGTCAAATGGACTTATGTGGTTGTCGTAGGCCGATGCGTCCTACTACAATCGTATTACATTACTCCCAATCTGTTATGACTACAATCGTATTAGTCAAATGGACTTATGTGGTTGTCGTAGGCCGATGTGTCTTACTACAATCGTATTACATTACTCCCAATCTGTTATTACTACAATCATATTAGTCAAATGGATTTATGAGATTGTCGTAGGCCGATGCGTCCTAGTATATGAATGAAATCATATTCATTCACGGACAATTACTTACTAACAACCATGATATATAAACGGAAGGTCCTATTACTACAATCGTATTAGTCAAATGGACTTATGTGGTTGTCGTAGGCCGATGCGTCCTACTACAATCGTATTACATTATTCCCAATCTGTTATGATTATAATCGTATTAGTCAAATGCACTTATGTGGTTGTCATAGGCCGATGCGTCCTAGTATATGAATGAAATCATATTCATTCACGGTCAATTACTAACTATAATCGTATTAGTCCAATGGACTTATGTGGTTGTCGTAGGCCGATGCGTCCTACTACAATCGTATTACATTACTGCCAATCTGTTATGACTACAATCGTATTAGTCAAATGGACTTATGTGGTTGTCGTAGGCCAATGCGTCCTAGTATATGAATGAAATCATATTCATTCACGGTCAATTCCTAACTAACAACCACGATATATATACGGAAGTTTCTATGACTACAATCGTATTAGTCCAATGGACTTATGTGGTTGTCGTAGGCCGAAGCGTCCTACTATATGAATGAAATAATATCCATTCACGGTCAATTACTAACTAACAACCATGATATATAAACGGAAAGTCCTATTACTACAATCGTATTAGTCAAATGGACTTATGTGGTTGTCGTAGGCCGATGCGTCCTACTACAATCGTATTACATTACTCCCAATCTGTTATGACTACAATCGTATTAGTCAAATGGACTTATGTGGTTGTCGTAGGCCGATGCGTCCTAATACAATCGTATTACATTACTCCCAATCTATTATGACTACAATCGTATTAGTCAAATGGACTTATGTGGTTGTCCTAGGCCGATGCGTCCTAGTATGAACGTATGACATTACCCCCAATACGATATATAAACGGAAGTTTCTATGACTACAATCGTATTACATTACTCCCAAGCTGGTATGACAACAATCGTATTAGTCAAATGGACTTATGTGGTTGTCGTAGGCCGATGCGGCCTAGTATATGAATGAAATAATATTCATTCATGGTCAATTACTAACTAACAACCACGATATATAATCGGGAGGTCCTATTACTACAATTGTATTAGTCAAATGGACTTATGTGGTTGTCGTAGGCCGATGCGTTCTACTACAATCGTATTACATTACTCCCAATCTGTTATGACTACAATCGTATTAGTCAATTGGACTTATGTGATTGTCGTAGGCCGATGCGTCCTAGTATATGAATGAAATCATATTCATTCACGGTCAATTACTAACTAAAGACCACGATATATAAACGGAAGTCCCTATGACTACAATCGTATTAGTCAAACGGACTTATGTGGTCGTCGTAGGCCGATGCGTACTACTACAATCGTATTACATTACTCCCAATCTGTTATAACTACAATCGTAATAGTCAAATGGACTTATGTGGTTGTCATAGTATACGAATGAAATCGTATTCATTCATGGTCAATTACTAAATAGCAACCACGATATATAAACGGAAGTTCCTATGACTACAATTGTATTATTCCAATGGACTTATGTGGTTGCCGTAGGCCAATGCGTCCTAGTAAATGAATGAAATAATATTCATTAACGGTCAATTACTGACAAACAACCACGATATATAAACGCAAGGTCCTATTACTACAATCATATTAGTCAAATGGACTTATGTGGTTGTCGTAGGCCGATGTGTCCTACTACAATCGTATTACAGTACTCCCAATCTGTTATTACTACAATCATATTAGTCAAATGGACTTATGAGATTGTCGTAGGCCGATGCGTCCTAGTATATGAATGAAATCATATTCATTCACGGTCAATTACTAACTAACAACCACGATATATAAACGGAAGGTCATATTACTACAATCGTATTAGTCAAATGGACTTATGTGGTTGCCGTAGGCCGATGCTTCCTACTACAATCGTATTACATTATTCCCAATCTGTTATGACTACAGTCGTATTAGTCAAATGGACTTATGTGGTTGTCGTAGGCCGATGCGTCCTACTACAATCGTATTACATTACTCGCAATCTGTTATGACTTCAATCGTATTAGTCAAATGGACTTATGTGGTTGTCGTAGGCCGATGCGTCCTACTACAATCGTATTACATTACTCCCAATATGTTATGACTACAGTCGTATTAGTCCAATGGACTTATGTGGTTGTCGTAGGCCGATGCGTCCTACTACAATCGTATTACAATACTCGCAATCTGTTATGACTTCAATCGTATTAGTCAAATGGACTTATGTGGTTGTCGTAGGCCGATGCGTCCTACTACAATCGTATTACATTACTCCCAATCTGTTATGACAACAATCGCATTAGTCAAATGGACTTATGTGGTTGTCGTAGGCCGATGTGTCCTACTACAATCGTATTACATTACTCCCAATCTGTTATTACTACAATCATATTAGTCAAATGGACTTATGAGATTGTCGTAGGCTGATGCGTCCTAGTATATGAATGAAATCATATTCATTCACGGTCAATTACTAACTAACAAACCACGATATATAAACGGAAGGTCCTATTACTGCAATCGTATTAGTCAAATGGACTTATGTGGTTATCGTAGGCCGATGCGTCCTACTACAATCGTATTACATTATTCCCAATCTGTTATGATTACAATCGTATTAGTCAAATGCACTTATGTGGTTGTCAGAGGCCGATGCGTCCTAGTATATGAATGAAATCATATTCATTCACGGTCAATTACTAACTATAATCGTATTAGTCCAATGGACTTATGTGGTTGTCGTAGGCTGATGCGTCCTACTACAATCGTATTACATTATTCCCAATCTATTATGACTATAATCGTATTAGTCAAATGGACTTATGTGGTTGTCATAGGCCGATGCGTCCTAGTATATGAATGAAATCATATTCATTCATGGTCAATTACTAAATAACAACCACGATATATAAACAGAAGTTCCTATGACTTCAATCGCATTAGTCCAATGGACTTATGTGGTTGTCGTAGGCCGAAGCGTCCTACTACACTTCGTCCTACTATATGAATGAAATAATAATCATTCACGATCAATTACTAACTAACAACCATGATATATAAACGGAAAGTCCTATTACTACAATCGTATTAGTCAAATGGACTTATGTGGTTGTCGTAGGCCGATACGTCCTACTACAATCGTATTACATTACTCCCAATCTGTTATGACTACAATCGTATTAGTCAAATGGACTTATGTGGTTGTCGTAGGCCGATGCGTCCTACTACAATCGTATTACATTACTCCCAATCTATTATGACTACAATCGTATTAGTCCTGTGGTTGTCGTATGCCGATGCGTCCTAGTATGAACGTATGACATTACCCCCAATACGATATATAAACGGAAGTTTCTATGACTACAATCATATTACATTACTCCCAAGCTGTTATGACTACAATCGTATTAGTCAAATGGACTTATGTGGTTGTCGTAGGCCGATGCTGATAACAACTAGGTCGGGAATCCAAACTAGAGTAAGAATTTGAGAAGTAAATGCGGAAGCAATAACAACAGGAATTGAACAACTAGAATTAAAGAGACGAAAATAAAGGATATGGGAAAGATTCAAGGAAAGAATTCCGAGAACTTTCAAGAACGCAAGTTCTATAGCCTTGACAAGATCAAAGTAACAACGTCTTGATTTATGAAAGAAATCAAACGCCTTTACTTAAAAAGCAAATCAAAACAATAGATTCGGATCTTGACCACTTTACGAGTAACTTGAGACAACAATTAATACTAGTATTAATCGCCTTCTAAGAATACCACAAAGGAATCAAAGATATCACAAAAGAGAAGTAATCTTACTACCTTGAACTATGAACTAGTAAAGGTTGAAAGATAAATCTCAAAGCACAAGTAACAAAGGTTCAAAAGAACTCTCAAAGTATGATATACTCACTCAATAATAATCTGTCTTATGAAGGAGAAGAACACCCTATTTATAGGAGTACAAAGGCATAAAAATAACATTAAAAACTAGGTGGGGTGGTTCTAGTGGAAAACACAATTATTACAATGAGGTAGGTGGTTGCTAAAGTCTAAGAAAAGTCTTTGGTTAGGTGAGGGGCGGCCAAGACCCTTTGGGGCAGATTTGGGCCTTAAAACAACTAGTTTGGGCCATTTGTTTGGATTCCAATTGGGCTCCTTTTGTAGTACCTCCTTTAGGACTTCTTTTAAGCTCATTTTGAGCCATTTTGGTGTACTCCAAGGGCTAATTTGGGTGACCATATCTTCCTCTTCTTGGACTTCAATTTGAACTACCAAATAATTGTAAAACTTCAACAATTCTTCTCCTCTGGGCTGGAGCTCTTTCTCGACAATTAAAGGATTCTCTATGTGCACTTGAAGTCCAATGATTGTGTTTTGAAATTCTTTAGCTTGACATCTTGTTAAATGTCCTCTTTGAGATTGCACCGCTTCATCCTTGTACTTGAATATAATTGAGCTTCCTAGGATGCTATCATTCCCCTCTTCTTGAAAAGAATTCGTCCTCGAATTCGATCCTACGTCAAATAAAGACAAGTCAGCAACATTGAATGTAGTATTTACTTGAAACTCACCAGGAAGGTCCAGCTTGTAAGCATTGTCTCCAATCTTTTCAAGGAATTGAAAAGGGTCATCTCCTCTAGGATGCAACTTTGACTTTCTTTTGGAAGGAAATCTCTCCTTTCTAAAGTCAACCCAAACTAAATCTCCAGGGTTAAAAATAACTTGTTTTCGATCCTTGTTCTTTCTTAAGGCGGTTTGCTCATTTTTCTTCTCAATTGCAAGCCTTGTTCGCTCATGAATTTTTTTCATCATCTCAGCCTTTGTCCTTCTTGAAAGTGCATCATCAAAAACATTCTCTTTCCCTTGGTTGTAAGAAATTACATAAGGAAAAGTTTCAGTGAATTCAACCCACTTAGCATGCCTTCTACTGAGCTTACCTTGACATTTCAAGTATTTCAAGGATTTCTCTTCTTGAAAGAGTACTTGATCACAAATGTTGCAACCATCATGTTTATCCACTTTACTAATAATAAATACTTTTACAAGCTCACAATAAACATGACTTGAAGAACGACTCCACATCATACCACAACAATCACATTCTAGCAATTTATCATATGAAAACTCATTAACCACTTGAATAAGAGAAGAAGAAATATTTAACTCATTCGCAAGCCTCTTCTCATTAATTTCATGCCTCTTATCATAAAGTTGGATTACGTGATCATTTATTTCATACATAATATCAAAAAGAAGGAAATTACTCTTGCACTTTAACTTAGATATTACAGTTAATGACTTGATGTGCATCAAGCTATCATCATCCACAAAAATTATAAAGTCACCAACATAAGATATAAGAGTATAATTCATTACCTCGAAAAATACTTTAGGTGTTCTAGAAAGACCAAGAATGCAAATAAACCAATTGTATATACCATACTTGGACTTATTTACCAATGGAATATCATCACCTTGTATTCTTTTATGCAATGGCTGTAACTTAGTAATGCTTTTAGGAAACTCCGTGTCATAACCTTGTAAATAAGAATCAAAATATTTAAAAGGTTCAATAACAAAGACTTTAACCAAGCTTTTATCTTCCACGATCCAACAAGAATTGATATTGCCGAATTTATGTTGCAATCCAATTGGATCTTTTGCCACCATATCTTGCACCACACTACCCCTTTCAAAAGGTATTTCAACACGTGGCTGCACAAAATCAAAAGAACTAAAACAGGAAAGAGTTAATGGATTAGGAAGTAAAGAAACTTTTTTCTTGCTACTTTCTTTGGCTTTTATCACAAGACTACTGTTTTCCTCGCCCTTCGCCTCTTTTCTCTCACTAAAGAGTTCTTTTCCTTCACTCAATCCCTCATGTTTTTCTCTCTACCTCATAGACTATGTTTATCTCATTGTCTTCTCTCTTTTCTTTCTTCTCAAGATCACTCTTTTCTTCACTAGACATCCCACTCTTTTCACTCAACACAACCTCTCCTTTTTCCTCTCTTGGAATGTCAACATGCACTCCCTTACGACTCTCATTCTTTTCTCTTTCGTATTTTTCCATATTCTCTTTAACAATCTTTTCATCTTTACAAATTTGTGAGGGAGTCAAAGGACCAAGAATGCATTTCTTCCCATTAAACTCAAAAGAGTATCTATTTTTTTGGATACTATATGAAGCATTTCTATAGATATACCATGGCCTTCCCAACAAGATATGAAAATTATTCATGGGAATGACATCACACCAAATCACATCCTCATACCTTCCAATAGAGAACGACAATAACACTCTTTTATCTACCTTTACTCCTTTCAACATGTAGGGTTCAAAATGTTCAACACAAGACAAGTTCAATTTCTCAACCATATAAGTGCTAATTAAGTTATAGCCAAAAGCTTTGTCAATTCTAAGGGTATAGCTTAAGACATCACACACCACTTTAGCTCTTGTTTGAAAAATAACTTTACCATTGTCTTCCTTCCATTCGATATACTGTAAGTTCGAGTTTTCAAATTGTTGAACCATCGCTTTCCTCCTTCCATTGTAGTTACCTGTTTGAGACATCTTGTCATAGATTAAAGAAAATATGTCTCTCCAATTTGGCGTCTTCCTCAATTGTTCTCACACACACCTTTCCTTTTTTCTTTTTTTTTTCTCGAAATAACCTTTGAACAAAATACTTTGTAGATTTATAGTTAAACCCAACTTGTATGTAGTTCTCAGTAGTAAAAATCAGATTTTTCTTTTGTTTTTGGGAACAAATAAAAGAAGAAAGAACCAAATCCTAGAACTTTTAGGGTCGGTTGAAACAAGACACGAACGAAAAGTAAAGAATATAAATGTGTAGAATACAAAAAGTAAGAAAATCAAGGATCCCCTCTTCTTGTTTCCTTTGTTAATTTTTGGAAACACTTAGATACAAAAGATATATCCTGGAGAGCAAGCAATTGGATTTCTTCATGTTTTAAATTGGATTTCGTTTTTTTTTTGTTTTCTTTTTTGTTTTTTTGTTTTCAAAATATCCCAAGAATAATCAAGAACGAAATCTTGATAGAACCGCTCTGATACCACTTGATAACAACTAGGTCGGGAATCCAAACTAGAGTAAGAATTTGAGAAGTAAATACGGAAGCAATAACAACAGGAATTGAACAACTAGAATTAAAGAGACGAAAATAAAGGATATGGGAAAGATTCAAGGAAAGAATTCCGAGAACTTTCAAAAACGCAAGTTCTATAGCCTTGATAAGATCAAAGTAACAACGTCTTGATTTATGAAAGAAATCAAACGCCTTTACTTAAAAAGCAAATCAAAACAATAGATTCGGATCTTGACCACTTTACGAGTAACTTGAGACATAAATTAATACTAGTATTAATCGCCTTCTAAGAATACCACAAAGGAATCAAAGATATCACAAAAGAGAAGTAATCTTACTACCTTGAACTATGAACTAGTAAAGGTTGAAAGATAAATCTCAAAGCACAAGTAACAAAGGTTCAAAAGAACTCTCAAAGTATGATATACTCACTCAATAATAATTTGTCTTATGAAGGAGAAGAACACCCTATTTATAGGAGTACAAAGGCATAAAAATAACATTAAAAACTAGGTGGGGTGGTTCTAGTGGAAAACACAATTATTACAATGAGGTAGGTGGTTGCTAAAGTCTAAGAAAAGTCTTTGGTTAGGTGAGGGGCGGCCAAGACCCTTTGGGGCAGATTTGGGCCTTAAAACAACTAGTTTGGGCCATTTGTTTGGATTCCAATTGGGCTCCTTTTGTAGTACCTCCTTTAGGACTTCTTTTAAGCTCATTTTGAGCCATTTTGGTGTACTCCAAGGGCTGATTTGGGTGACCATATCTTCCTCTTCTTGGACTTCAATTTGAACTACCAAATAATTGTAAAACTTCAACAATTCTTCTCCTCTGGGCTGGAGCTCTTTCTCGACAATTAAAGGATTCTCTATGTGCACTTGAAGTCCAATGATTGTGTTTTGAAATTCTTTAGCTTGACATCTTGTTAAATGTCCTCTTTGAGATTGCACCGCTTCATCCTTGTACTTGAATATAATTGAGCTTCCTAGGATGCTATCAGATGCGTCCTAGTATATGAATGAAATAATAATCATTCACGGGTCAATTACGAACTAACAGCCACGATATATAAACGGAAGGTCCTATTACTACAATCGTATTAGTCAAATGGACTTATGTGGTTGTCGTAGGCCGATGCGTCCTACTATAATCGTATTACACTATTCCCAATCTGTTATGACTACAGTCGTATTAGTCAAATGGACGCATCGGCCTAATACGATAGTAGTCATAACAGATTGAGAGTAATGTAATGCGATTGTTGTAGGACGCATCGGCCTACGACAACCACATAAGTCCATTTGACTAATACGATTGTAGTAATAGGACCTTCCGTATATATATCATGGTTGTTAGTTATTAATTGACCGTGAATGAATATTATTTCATTCATATACTAGGACGCATCGGCCTACGACAACCACATAAGTCCATTTGACTTATACGATTGTAGTCATAACAGATTGGGAGTAATGTAATACGATTGTAGTCATAGGAACTTCCGTTTATATATCGTATTGGGAGTAATGTCATACATTCATACTAGGACGCAACCACATAAGTCCATTTGACTAATACGGTTGTAGTAGGACGCATCAGCCTACGACAACCACATAAGTCCATTTGACTAATACGATTGTAGTAATAGGACCTTCCGTTTATATATCCTGGTTGTTAGTTAGTAATTGACCGTGAATGAATATTATTTCATTCATATACTAGGACGCATCGGCAAATGACAACAACATAAGTCCATTTGACTAATACGATTGAAGTCATAACAGATTGGGAGTAATGCAATACGATTGAAGTCATAGGAACTTCCATTTATATATCGTAACTAAAGTCAATCGTTCATACTAGGACGCATCGGCCTACGACAACCACATAAGTCCATTAGACAAATACGATTGTAGTCATAACAGATTGGGAGTAATGTAATACGATTGTAGTAGGACGCATCGGCCTACGACAACCACATAAGTGCATTTGACTAATACGATTGTAGTCATAACAGATTGGGAGTAATGTAATACGATTGTAGAAGGACGCATCGGCCTACGACAACCACATAAGTCCATTTGACTAATACGATTGTAGTCATAATAGATTGGGAGTAATGTAATATGATTGTAGTAGGACCCATGGCCTACGACAACCACAGAAGTCCATTTGACTAATACGATTGTAGTCATAACAGATTGGGAGTAATGTAATACGATTGTAGTAGGACGCATCGGCCTACGACAACCACATAAGTCCATTTGACTAATATGATTGTAGTAATAGGACCTTCCACTTATATATCGTGGTTGTTAGTTAGTAATTGAGCGTGAATGAATATTATTTCATTTATATACTAGGACGTATCGGCCTACGATAACCACATAAGTACATTGACTAATACGATTGTAGTCATAATAGATTGGGAGTAATGTCATACATTCATACTAGGGCGCATCAGAATACGACAACCACATAATTCCATTTGAATAATACGATTGTAGTCATAACAGATTGGGAGTAATGCAATACGATTGTAGTAGGACGCATCAGCCTACGACAACCACATAAGTCCATTTGACTAATACGATTGTTGTAATAGGACCTTCCGTTTATATATCGTGGCTGTTAGTTAGTAATTGACTGTGAATATTATTACATTCATATACTAGGACGCATCGGCCTATGACAACCACATAAGTCCAATTGACTAATACGATTCGATTGTAGTCATAACAGCTTCGGAGTAATGCAATGCGATTGAAGTCATAGGAACTTCCGTTTATATATCGTATGTCATACGTTCATTCTAGGACGCATCGGCCTACGACAACCACATAAGTCCATTTAAAAAATACGATTGTAATTATGACAGATTGGGGGTAATGTAATAAGATTGTAGTAGGACGCATCGACCTACGACAACCACATAAGTCCATTTGACTAATACTATTGTAGTCATAACAGATTGGGAGTAATGTAATACGATTGTAGTAGGACGCATCGGCCTACGACAACCACATAAGTCCATTTGACTAATACAATTGTAGCCATAACAGATTGGGGGTAATGTAATATGATTGTAGTTGGACACATCGGCCTACGACAACCATAGAAGTCCATTTGACTAATACGATTGTAGTCATAACAGACTGGGAGTAATGTAATACGATTGTAGTAGGACGCATCGGCCTACAACAACCACATAAGTCCATTTGACTAATACGATTGTAGTCATAATAGATTGGGAGTAATGTCATACATTCATACTAGGACGCATCAGTCTACGACAACCACATAAGTCCATTTGAATAATACGATTGTAGTCATAACAGATTGGGAGTAATGCAATACGATTGTAGTAGGACGCATCAGCCTACGACAACCACATAAGTCCATTTGACTAATACGATTGTTGTAATAGGACCTTCCGTTTATATTCGTGGCTGTTAGTTAGTAATTGACTGTGAATGTTATTACATTCATATACTAGGACGCATCGGCCTATGACAACCACATAAGTCCAATTGACTAATACGATTCGATTGTAGTCATAACAGCTTGGGAGTAATGCAATGCGATTGAAGTCATAGGAACTTCCGTTTATATATCGTATGTCATACGTTCATACTAGGACGCATCGGCCTACGACAACCACATAAGTCCATTTGACTAATACAATTGTAGCCATAACAGATTGGGAGTAATGTAATATGATTGTAGTAGGACACATCGGCCTACGACAACCATAGAAGTCCATTTGACTAATACTATTGTAGTCATAACAGATTGGGAGTAATGTAATACGATTGTAGTAGGACGCATCGGCCTACGACAACCACATAAGTCCATTTGACTAATACAATTGTAGCCATAACAGATTGGGAGTAATGTAATATGATTGTAGTAGGACACATCGGCCTACGACAACCATAGAAGTCCATTTGACTAATACGATTGTAGTCATAACAGATTGGGAGTAATGTAATACGATTGTAGTAGGACGCATCGGCCTACGACAACCACATAAGTCCATTTGACTTATACGATTGTAGTAATAGGACCTTCCGTTTATATATCATGGTTGTTAGTTAGTAATTTACCGTGAATGAATATTATTTCATTCATATACTACGACGCATCGGCCTACGACAACCACATAAGTCAATATGACTAATACAATTGTAGTCATAACAGATTGGGAGTAATGTAATACGATTGTGGTCATAGGAACTTCCGTTTATATGTCGTAATAGGAGTAATGTCATGATAGCATCACTGATAAGGATAGAGTTTTGGAAGCTCCAAGAAGGCCATTTACAAGATCTCAAGCTAAGGAATTGCAAACTAAGGTTGCTGGACTTCAATGGCAAATAAAGAAGCTTCTAACTATGGAGGAAGAGCTCATGCCCAAAGGAGAAGTGTTGTCGAAGTTTTACAACTATTTGGTTGCTCAAATTGAAGTCCAAGAGGAGGAAGATTTGGTTACCCAAATCTGCCCATGGAGTCACCAAATGGGCTCAAATGAGCTTAAATGAGTTCCAGAAAGAGGTGTTACAAGAGCAGCCCAATTGGAGTCCAAACAAATGGCCCAAAACTAGTTGTTTAAAGGCCCAAATCTGCCCCAAAGGGTCTTGGCTGCCCCTCACCTACCAAAGACTTTTCTTACAGTTTAGCAACCACCTACCTCATTGTAATAATTGTGTTTTCCACTACAACTACCCCACCTAGTTTTTAATGTTATTTTTATGCATTTGTACTCCTATAAATAGGGTGTTCTTCTTCTTCATAAGACAGATTATTATTGAGTGAGTATATCATACTTTGAGAGTTCTTTTGAACCTTTGTTACTTGTGCTTTGAGATTTATCTTTCAACCTTTACTAGTTCATAGTTCAAGGTAGTAAGATTACTTCTCTTTTGTGATATCTTTGATTCCTTTGTGGTATTCTTAGAAGGCGATTAATACTAGTATTAATTGTTGTCTCAAATTACTCGTAAAGTGGTCAAGATCCGAATCTATTGTTTTGATTTGCTTTTAAGTAAAGGCGTTTGATTTCTTTCATAAATCAAGACGTTGTTACTTTGATCTTGTCAAGGCTATAGAACTTGCGTTCTTGAAAGTTCTCGGAATTCTTTCCTTGAATCTTTCCCATATCCTTTGTTTTCGTCTCTTTAATTCTAGTTGTTCAATTCCTGTTGTTATTGCTTCCGCATTTACTTCTCAAATTCTTACTCTAGTTTGGATTCCCGACCTAGTTGTTATCAAGTGGTATCAGAGCGGTTCTATCAAGATTTCGTTCTTGATAATTCTTGGGATAAAGAAAACAAAAAAAAACAAAAAAAAAACAAAAAAAACAAAAAAAAACGAAATCCATTTTAAAACAAGAAGAAATACAATAGCTTGCTCTCCAGGATATATCTTTTGTATCTAAGTGTTTCCAAAAATTAACAAAGGAAACAAGAAGAGGGGATCCTTGATTTTGTTACTCTCTGTATTCTACACATTTATATTCTTTCCTTTTTGTTTGTGTCTTATTTTCAACCGAGCCTAAAAGTTCTAGGATTTGGTTCTTTCTTCTTTTAATTGTTCCCAAAAAAACAAAAGAAAAATCTGAGTTTTACTACTAAGAACTACATACAAGTTAGGTTTAACTATAAATCTATAAAGTACTTGTTCAAAGGTTATTTCGAGAGAAAAAAAAAGAAGCTAATTTGTGTGATACAATTTTTAAAGATGTCACATACAGGTAGTGATAATGAACGAATGGTTCTCCAAGAAGCTGAAATCAAAGCAAGGAATGATTTTACCTTGCAAGCCATGCATCAACAGTTTGAAAGGCTGAATCTCCAACTCCAAGAAATAAGGGATACCATTGCGGATCAAAATGATACAATAGCTGAACTTAGGAGGGATAATAATGTTAGGCCACCTGCTAGAAGAAATGTACCCCATGTTCCTATTGTAAATCAAGCAAACTTTATTGATGATTTTAATGATATTGATTTTGATAGGGTGAGAGGAGATAGGAGGGGACAAAGAGGTAGGATAGAGGATGATAATATAAGTAATATAAAGATGCAGATGCCATCTTTCAAGGGAACAAGGGATCCGGACTTGTATCTTGATTGGGAGAGAAAGGTTGAAGCAATCTTTGACTGTCACAACTACTCTGAAGGTAAGAAGGTTAAACTTGCTGTTGTTGAGTTTTCTGATTATGCTTCTATTTGGTGGAAAAAGCTTAATAGGGATCGACTGCAAGAAGGACAAGCACCAATTGCTACTTGGACTGAGGCTAAAAGGGTGATGAGGAAGAGATTCGTACCATCACACTTTCAAAGAGAGCTACAACTACGTCTTCAAACATTGAAGCAAGGGTCCATGTTAGTAGATGAGTACTTTAAGGCTATGGATATAGCTATGATCCAAGCTAATTGTATGGAGGAAGAAGAGGCTACAATGGCTAGGTTTTTAAATGGTTTAAATAAGGAAATAGCTGATGTAGTTGAATTACAACAATATGTAACAATAGATGAGTTAGTTGATTTGTGTATAAAGGTAGAAAATCAAAATAAAAGAAAGCAAACTAGCTCATGGAGATGTCGAACAAGCACCATGCCTAAGAAACCATGGCCAAATCGTGAGATGAAGAATTTTTCTCGAGCCTCAAGAAGACAAGGGAAAAGGTGAACTGGAGAACAAAGAGAGAGGTAAAACCTTCAACCCTAAATCTTTTACACCTTCTAGTTCTATTCAGTGTCATAAATGTAAAGGAAGTGGACATATGATGCATGAATGTCCAAGTAGAAGAAAGATCATTCTAAAAGAAGATGGAGGATATGAGAGTGAAAAGAGTGAGGGAGATGAAGAGGGAGATATGAGTGATGAAGGTGATTTAGAACTACCTAATGATGGAATGGTTGGGGTAGTTAGGAGGATTATGACTATCAATTTAGGAAGCAATAGTGAAGCACAAAGAGAGAATATATTCCATACTAGGTGTGGGATAAAAGGAAAAACTTGCTCTATGATCATTGATAGTGGTAGTTGTGCTAATGTGGTTAGTTCATACTTTGTGGAAAAACTGGGACTTGCATGCATGAAACACCCTACTCCCTATAGACTCCAATGGTTAAATGATAGTGGTGAACTAAAGGTAAATAAACCAGTGTATGATTTCATTTAACGTTGGTAGATATGAGGATGATATTCTTTGTGACAGAGTGCCTATGCAAGCTTGTCATATATTAGTGGGTCGTCCTTGGCAGTATGACAGGAATGTTTTTCATGATGGGAGAAAGAATAGATATTCACTTGAACTAAATGGCAGGAAATTTACTCTTGCACCTTTATCTCCTTCTCAAGTGTTTGAAGATCAGAAGAGATTAAAGGAAACAATGGGAAAGTCAAGGGGAGGGATTAAAAGTGAGCTTGTGGAAAAAGAAAAGAAAGAGAGAGAGGGCAGCAATTTGAGAGAAGAGATAAAAGAGGGTTCGAATAAAAAAATAGACCAGTCTTGGTGAGAGGAAAGAGGCTAAGGAAAGAAAAAGAGAGAGTTTCTATATAATTGTTGTTGTTGTTTAAATGCAAGCAAAGAGGGGCTGCCCATAATACTACTTACTTACAAAGAGGCTTTGATTAACTCGAGTTGCTAACTTCTTCTTTGCCAAGTAGTATTTCTTCTCTTTTGCAGGATTTTGAAGATGTCTTTCCAGAAGATATTCCTAGTGGATTGCCACCTTTACGTGGCATTGAGCATCAAATTGATTTTGTACCCGGATCACAAATCCCAAATAGGCCAGCCTATAGGAGTAATCCAGAAGAGACAAAGGAACTTCAAAGGCAAGTTGAGGAGTTGCTTGAGAAAGGCTCTGTGAGAGAGAGCATGAGCCCTTGCTCTGTTCCGGTCCTATTGGTACCCAAAAAGGATGGAACTTGGAGGATGTGCGTGGATTGTAGAGCAATCAACAAGATTACGGTAAAGTATCGCCACCCTATTCCTCGTCTTGATGACATGTTGGATCAATTACATGGATCCAAAAACTTTTCTAAAATTAATCTAAAAAGTGGTTACCATCAGATTCGAATGAATCCAGGAGATGAATGGAAAACTGCTTTTAAGACCAAATATGGGCTTTATGAGTGGTTAGTTATGTCTTTCGGCTTGACTAATGCACCTAGCACTTTCATGAGATTAATGAATCATGTTTTTAAGGATTTTCATGGAAAATATGTTGTGGTGTACTTCGATGATATCTTGGTCTTTTCTAATACTTTAGAAGAGCATGTAGAACACCTAAGACAAGTTTTTGAAGTTCTTAGAAAGCACTTGTTATTTGCTAATCTTAAAAAGTGTACTTTTTATGTGGATCGTGTGATTTTCTTGGGTTTTGTGGTTAGCTCTAAGGGTGTTGAGGTTGATGAAGAGAAAATCAAAGCAATTAAAGAATGGCCTAAACCTAAGAGTGTAACTGAAGTTAGGAGTTTTCATGGACTTGCTAGTTTTTACAGGAGGTTTGTGAGAGACTTTAGCACCATTGCTTCTCCTTTAACTGAAGTTATCAAAAAGGATAGGATTTTTAAATGGGGAAAAGAACAAGATGATGCTTTGAACTTGTTGAAAGAAAAGTTATGTTCTGCTCCGTTATTACAATTGCCTGATTTTTTTAAATCTTTTGAAATTGAATGTGATGGTTCTGGCAAGGGAATAGGTGCTGTTTTGATGCAAGATTCTAAACCTATTGCCTACTTTAGTGAGAAGTTGAATGGAGCCACATTGAACTATTCAACTTATGACAAAGAGCTTTATGCTTTGGTAAGGGCTTTAGCCACATGGCAACATTACTTGTGGCCCAGGGAGTTTGTCATTAAAACTGACCATGAATCCTTGAAATACTTGAAAAGTCAAGGTAAGCTTAGTAGAAGGCATGCTAAGTGGGTTGAATTTATTGAAACTTTTCCTTATGTAATTTCTTACAAACAAGGGAAAGACAATGTTGTTGCTGATGCACTTTCAAGGAGGTATGTCTTAGTTTCTACCCTCACTTCTAAATTGATGGGTTTTGATCAAATCAAGGAACTTTATGCTAATGATGTTGATTTTGGCAAAACTTTTGCAGATTGTAAGTTGGGTCCTCTTGATAGGTTTAACCTACAAGATGGGTTTGTCTTTAAGGAAAATAAGTTGTGTATCCCTATTTGCTCTTTACGTGAAGTATTTGTAAGGGAAGCACATTGTGGAGGGCTTATGGGACACTTTGGGGTCCCAAAGACATTAGACATACTTGCTGAAAATTTCTTTTGGCCTGGAATGAGAAAAGATGTTGAAAGAATGTGCACACAGTGTTTGGAATGTAAACAAGCTAAATCTAAAGTGTTACCACATGGTCTTTACACGCCATTACCTGTTCCTACTTCACCTTGGATTGATATATCTATGGATTTTGTGATAGGTTTGCCCAGAACAAGGTATGGTAAGGATAGTATATTTGTTGTGGTAGATAGGTTCTCCAAGATGGCTCGTTTTATTCCTTGTTTAAAGACTAATGATGCCTCACATGTTGCTAATCTTTTTGTAAAAGAGATTGTGAAATTGCATGGTATACCTAGAACTATTGTTAGTGATAGGGATGCAAAGTTTTTGAGTCACTTCTGGCGTGTATTTTGGGGGAAGTTACGCACTAAATTGTTGTTTTCCACTTCTTGTCACCCACAAACTGGTGGACAAACTGAAGTAGATTGATAACAACTAGGTCGGGAATCCAAACTAGAGTAAGAATTTGAGAAGTAAATGCGGAAGCAATAACAACAGGAATTGAACAACTAGAAATAAAGAGACGCAAAATAAAGATATGGGAAAGATTCAAGGAAAGAATTCCGAGAACTTTCAAGAACGCAAGCTCTATAGTCTTGACAAGATCAAAGTAACAACGTCTTGATTTATGAAAGAAATCAAACGCCTTTACTTGAAAAGCAAATCAAAATAATAGATTCGGATCTTGACCACTTTACGAGTAACTTGAGACAACAATTAATACTAGTATTAATCGCCTTCTAAGAATACCACAAAGGAATCAAAGATATCACAAAAGAGAAGTAATCTTACTACCTTGAACTATCAACTAGTAAAGGTTGAAAGATAAATCTCAAAGCACAAGTAACAAAGGTTCAAAAGAACTCTCAAAGTATGATATACTCAATCAATAATAATCTGACTTATGAAGGAGAAGAACACCCTATTTATAGGAGTACAAAGGCATAAAAATAACATTAAAAACTAGGTGGGGTGGTTCTAGTGGAAAACTCAATTATTACAATGAGGTAGGTGGTTGCTAAAGTCTAAGAAAAGTCTTTGGTTAGGTGAGGGGCGGCCAAGACCCTTTGGGGCAGATTTGGGCCTTAAAACAACTAGTTTGGGCCATTTGTTTAGATTCCAATTGGGCTCCTTTTGTAGTACCTCCTTTTGGAAGCTCATTTTGAGCCATTTTGGTGTACTCCAAGGGCTGATTTGGGTGACCATATCTACCTCTTCTTGGACTTCAATTTGATCTATCAAATAATTGTAAAACTTCAACAATTCTTCTCCTCTGGGCTGGAGCTCTTTCTCGACAATTAATGGATTCTCTATGTGCACTTGAAGTCCAATGATCGTGTTTTGAAATTCTTTATCTTGACATTTTGTTAACGGTCCTCTTTGAGATTGCAACGCTTCATCCTTGTACTTGAATAGAATTGAGCTTCCTAGGATGCTATCATTCCCCTCTTCTTGAAAAGAATTCGTCCTCGAATTCGATCTTACGTCAAACAAAGACAAGTCAGCAACATTGAATGTAGTATTTACTTGAAACTCACCAGGAAGGTCCAGCTTGTATGCATTGTCTCCAATCTTTTCAAGGAATTGAAAAGGGTCATCTCCTCTAGGATGCAACTTTGACTTTCTTTTGGAAGGAAATCTCTCCTTTCTAATGTCAACCCAAACTAAATCTCCAGGGTTAAAATTAACTTGTTTTCGATCCTTGTTCTTTCTTAAGGCGGTTTGCTATTTTTCTTCTCAATTGCAAGCCTTGTTTGCTCATGAATTTTCTTCATCATCTCAGCCTTTGTCCTACCATCAAGACCTCTTGAAAGTGCATCATCAACAACATTCTCTTTCCCTTGGTTGTAAGAAATTACATAAGGAAAAGTTTCAGTGAATTCAACCCACTTAGCATGCCTTCTACTGAGCGTACCTTGACCTTTCAAGTATTTCAAGGATTTCTCTTCTTGAAAGAGTACTTGATCACAAATGTTACAACCATCATGCTTATCCACTTTACTAATAACAAATACTTTTACAAGCTCACAATAAACATGACTTGAAGAACGACTCCACATCATACCACAACAATCACATTCTAGCAATTTATCATATGAAAACTCATTAACCACTTGAATAAGAGAAGAAGAAATATTTAACTCATTCGCAAGCCTCTTCTCATTAATTTCATGCCTCTTATCATAAAGTTGGATTACGTGATCATTTATTTCATACATAATATCAAAAAGAAGCAAATTACTCTTGCACTTTAACTTAGATATTACAGTTAATGACTTGATGTGCATCAAGCTATCATCATCCACAAAAATTATAAAGTCACCATTATAAGATATAAGAGTATAATTCATTACCTCGAAAATACTTTAGGTGTTCTAGTAAGACCAAGAATGCAAATAAACCAATTGTATATACCATACTTGGACTTATTTACCAATGAAATATCATCACCTTGTATTCTTTTATGCAATGGCTGTAACTTAGTAATGCTTTTAGGAAACTCCGTGTCATAACCCTGTAAATAAGAATCAAAATATTTAAAAGGTTCAATAACAAAGACTTTAACCAAGCTTTTATCTTCCACGATCCAACAAGAATTGATATTGCCGAATTTATGTTGCAATCCAATTGGATTTTTTGCCACCATATCTTGCACCTCACTACCCCTTTCAAAAGGTATTTCAACACGTGGCTGCACAAAATCAAAAGAACTAAAACAGAAAAGAGTTAATGGGTTAGGAAGTAAAGAAACTTTATTCTTGCTACTTTCTTTGGCTTTTATCACAAGACTACTGTTTTCCTCGCCCTTAGCCTCTTTTCTCTCACTAAAATGTTCTATTCCTTCACTTAATCCCTCATGTTTTTCTCTCTCTACCTCATAGACTATGTTTATCTCATTGTCTTCTCTCTTTTCTTTCTTCTCAAGATCACTCTTTTCTTCACTAGAAATCCCACTCTTTTCACTCAACACAACCTCTCCTTTTTCCTCTCTTGGAATGTCAACATGCACTCTCTTACGACTCTCATTCTTTTCTCTCTCGTATTTTTCCATATTCCCTTTAACAATTTTTTCATCTTTACAAATTTGTGAGGGAGTCAAAGGACCAAGAATGCATTTCTTCCCATTAAACTCAAAAGAGTATCTATTTTTTTGGATACTATATGAAGCATTTCTATAGATATACCATGGCCTTCCCAACAAGATATGAAAATTATTCATGGGAATGACATCACACCAAATCACATCCTCATACCTTCCAATAGAGAATGACAATAACACTCTTTTATCTACCTTTACTCCTTTCAACATGTAGGGTTCAAAATGTTCAACACAAGACAAGTTCAATTTCTCAACCATATAAGTGCTAATTAAGTTATAGCCAAAAGCTTTGTCAATTCTAAGGGTATAACTTAAGACATCACACACCACTTTAGCTCTTGTTTGAAAAATAATTTTACCATTGTCTTCCTTCCATTCGATATACTGTAAGTTCGAGTTTTCAAATTGTTGAACCATCGCTTTCCTCCTTCCATTGTAGTTACCTGTTTGAGACATCTTGTCATAGATTAAAGAAAATATGTCTCTCCAATTTGGCGTTTTCCTCAATTGTTCTCACACACACCTTTCCTTTCTTTTCTTTTTTTTTTTTCGAAATAACCTTTGAACAAAATACTTTGTAGATTTATAGTTAAATCCAACTTGTATGTAGTTCTGAGTAGTAAAAATCAGATTTTTCTTTTGTTTTTGGGAACAAATAAAAGAAGAAAGAACCAAATCCTAGAACTTTTAGGCTCGGTTGAAACAAGACACGAACGAAAAGGAAAGAATATAAATGTGCAGAATACAAAGAATAAGAAAATCAAGGATTCCCTCTTCTTGTTTCCTTTGATAATTTTTGGAAACACTTAGATACAAAAGATATATCCTGGAGAGCAAGCAATTGTATTTCTTCTTGTTTTAAATTGGATTTCGTTTTTTTTGTTTTTTTTTGTTTTTTTTTGTTTTTGTTTTTGTTTTCAAAATATCCCAAGAATTATGAAGAACGAAATCTTGATAGAACCGCTCTGATACCACTTGATAACAACTAGGTCGGGAATCCAAACTAGAGTAAGAATTTGAGAAGTAAATGCGGAAGCAATAACAACAGGAATTGAACAACTAGAAATAAAGAGACGCAAAATAAAGATATGGGAAAGATTCAAGGAAAGAATTCCGAGAACTTTCAAGAACGCAAGTTCTATAGTCTTGACAAGATCAAAGTAACAACGTCTTGATTTATGAAAGAAATCAAACGCCTTTACTTGAAAAGCAAATCAAAACAATAGATTCGGATCTTGACCACTTTACGAGTAACTTGAGACAACAATTAATACTAGTATTAATCGCCTTCTAAGAATACCACAAATGAATCAAAGATATCACAAAAGAGAAGTAATCTTACTACCTTGAACTATCAACTAGTAAAGGTTGAAAGATAAATCTCAAAGCACAAGTAACAAAGGTTCAAAAGAACTCTCAAAGTATGATATACTCAATCAATAATAATCTGACTTATGAAGGAGAAGAACACCCTATTTATAGGAGTACAAAGGCATAAAAATAACATTAAAAACTAGGTGGGGTCGTTCTAGTGGAAAACACAATTATTACAATGAGGTAGGTGGTTGCTAAAGTCTAAGAAAAGTCTTTGGTTAGGTGAGGGGCGGCCAAGACCCTTTGGGGCAGATTTGGGTCTTAAAACAACTAGTTTGGGCCATTTGTTTGGACTCCAATTGGGCTCCTTTTGTAGTACCTCCTTTTGGAAGCTCATTTTGAGCCATTTTGGTGTACTCCAAGGGCTGATTTGGGTGACCATATCTACCTCTTCTTGGACTTCAATTTGATCTATCAAATAATTGTAAAACTTCAACAATTCTTCTCCTCTGGGCTGGAGCTCTTTCTCGACAATTAAAGGATTCTCTATGTGCACTTGAAGTCCAATGATCGTGTTTTGAAATTCTTTAGCTTGACATTTTGTTAAAGGTCCTCTTTGAGATTGCAACGCTTCATCCTTGTACTTAAATAGAATTGAGCTTCCTAGGATGCTATCATTCCCCTCTTCTTGAAAAGAATTCGTCCTCGAATTCGATCCTATGTCAAACAAAGACAAGTCAGCAACATTGAATGTAGTATTTACTTGAAACTCACCAGGAAGGTCCAGCTTGTATGCATTGTCTCCAATCTTTTCAAGGAATTGAAAAGGGTAATCTCCTCTAGGATGCAACTTTGACTTTCTTTTGGAAGGAAATCTCTCCTTTCTAAAGTCAACCCAAACTAAATCTCCAGGGTTAAAATTAACTTGTTTTCGATCCTTGTTCTTTCTTAAGGCGGTTTGCTATTTTTCTTCTCAATTGCAAGCCTTGTTTGCTCATGAATTTTCTTCATCATCTCAGCCTTTGTCCTACCATCAAGACTTCTTGAAAGTGCATCATCAACAACATTCTCTTTCCCTTGGTTGTAAGAAATTACATAAGGAAAAGTTTCAGTGAATTCAACCCACTTAGCATGCCTTCTACTGAGCGTACCTTGACCTTTCAAGTATTTCAAGGATTTCTCTTCTTGAAAGAGTACTTGATCACAAATGTTACAACCATCATGCTTATCCACTTTACTAATAACAAATACTTTTACAAGCTCACAATAAACATGACTTGAAGAACGACTCCACATCATACCACAACAATCACATTCTAGCAATTTATCATATGAAAACTCATTAACCACTTGAATAAGAGAAGAAGAAATATTTAACTCATTCGCAAGCCTCTTCTCATTAATTTCATGCCTCTTATCATAAAGTTGGATTACGTGATCATTTATTTCATACATAATATCAAAAAGAAGCAAATTACTCTTGCACTTTAACTTAGATATTACAGTTAATGACTTGATGTGCATCAAGCTATCATCATCCACAAAAATTATAAAGTCACCAACATAAGATATAAGAGTATAATTCATTACCTCGAAAAATACATTAGGTGTTCTAGAAAGACCAAGAATGTAAATAAACCAATTGTCTATACCATACTTGGACTTATTTACCAATGAAATATCATCACCTTGTATTATTTTATGCAATGGCTGTAACTTAGTAATGCTTTTAGGAAACTCCGTGTCATAACCCTGTAAATAAGAATCAAAATATTTAAAAGGTTCAATAACAAAGACTTTAACCAAGCTTTTATCTTCCACGATCCAACAAGAATTGATATTGCCGAATTTATGTTGCAATCCAATTGGATTTTTTGCCACCATATCTTGCACCTCACTACCCCTTTCAAAAGGTATTTCAACACGTGGCTGCACAAAATCAAAAGAACTAAAACAGGAAAGAGTTAATGGGTTAGGAAGTAAAGAAACTTTATTCTTGCTACTTTCTTTGGCTTTTATCACAAGACTACTGTTTTCCTCGCCCTTAGCCTCTTTTCTCTCACTAAAAAGTTCTATTCCTTCACTTAATCTCTCATGTTTTTCTCTCTCTACCTCATAGACTATGTTTATCTCATTGTCTTCTCTCTTTTCTTTCTTCTCAAGATCACTCTTTTCTTCACTAGAAATCCCACTCTTTTCACTCAACACAACCTCTCCTTTTTCCTCTCTTGGAATGTCAACATGCACTCTCTTACGACTCTCATTCTTTTCTCTCTCGTATTTTTCCATATTCTCTTTAACAATTTTTTCATCTTTACAAATTTGTGAGGGAGTCAAAGGACCAAGAATGCATTTCTTCCCATTAAACTCAAAAGAGTATCTATTTTTTTGGATACTATATGAAGCATTTCTATAGATATACCATGGCCTTCCCAACAAGATATGAAAATTATTCATGGGAATGACATCACACCAAATCACATCCTCATACCTTCCAATAGAGAATGACAATAACACTCTTTTATCTACCTTTACTCCTTTCAACATGTAGGGTTCAAAATGTTCAACACAAGACAAGTTCAATTTTTCAACCATATAAGTGATAATTAAGTTATAGCCAAAAGCTTTGTCAATTCTAAGGGTATAACTTAAAACATCACACACCACTTTAGCTCTTGTTTGAAAAATAACTTTACCATTGTCTTCCTTCCATTCGATATACTGTAAGTTCGAGTTTTCAAATAGTTGAACCATCGCTTTCCTCCTTCCATTGTAGTTACCTGTTTGAGATATCTTGTCATAGATTAAAGAAAATATGTCTCTCCAGTTTGGCGTTTTCCTCAATTGTTCTCACACACACCTTTCCTTTCTTTTCTTTTTTTTGAAATAACCTTTGAACAAAATACTTTGTAGATTTATAGTTAAACCCAACTTGTATGTAGTTCTCAGTAGTAAAAATCAGATTTTTCTTTTGTTTTTGGGAACAAATAAAAGAAGAAAGAACCAAATCCTAGAACTTTTAGGCTCGGTTGAAACAAGACACGAACGAAAAGGAAAGAATATAAATGTCCAGAATACAAAGAATAAGAAAATCAAGGATTCCCTCTTCTTGTTTCCTTTGTTAATGTTTGGAAACACTTAGATACAAAAGATATATCCTGGAGAGCAAGCAATTGTATTTCTTCTTGTTTTAAATTGGATTTCGTTTTTTTTGTTTTTTTTTGTTTTTTTTTGTTTTTGTTTTTGTTTTCAAAATATCCCAAGAATTATCAAGAACGAAATCTTGATAGAACCGCTCTGATACCACTTGATAACAACTAGGTCGGGAATCCAAACTAGAGTAAGAATTTGAGAAGTAAATGCGGAAGCAATAACAACAGGAATTGAACAACTAGAAATAAAGAGACGCAAAATAAAGATATGGGAAAGATTCAAGGAAAGAATTTCGAGAACTTTCAAGAACGCAAGTTCTATAGTCTTGACAAGATCAAAGTAACAACGTCTTGATTTATGAAAGAAATCAAACGCCTTTACTTGAAAAGCAAATCAAAACAATAGATTCGGATCTTGACCACTTTACGAGTAACTTGAGACAACAATTAATACTAGTATTAATCGCCTTCTAAGAATACCACAAAGGAATCAAAGATATCACAAAAGATAAGTAATCTTACTACCTTGAACTATGAACTAGTAAAGGTTGAAAGATAAATCTCAAAGCACAAGTAACAAAGGTTCAAAAGAACTCTCAAAGTATGATATACTCAATCAATAATAATCTGACTTATGAAGGAGAAGAACACCCTATTTATAGGAGTACAAAGGCATAAAAATAACATTAAAAACTAGGTGGGGTGGTTCTAGTGGAAAACACAATTATTACAATGAGGTAGGTGGTTGCTAAAGTCTAAGAAAAGTCTTTGGTTAGGTGAGGGGCGGCCAAGACCCTTTGGGGCAGATTTGGGTCTTAAAACAACTAGTTTGGGCCATTTGTTTGGACTCCAATTGGGCTCCTTTTGTAGTACCTCCTTTTGGAAGCTCATTTTGAGCCATTTTGGTGTACTCCAAGGGCTGATTTGGGTGACCATATCTACCTCTTCTTGGACTTCAATTTGATCTATCAAATAATTGTAAAACTTCAACAATTCTTCTCCTCTGGGCTGGAGCTCTTTCTCGACAATTAAAGGATTCTCTATGTGCACTTGAAATCCAATGATCGTGTTTTGAAATTCTTTAGCAAACTGAAGTAGTTAATAGAACCTTAGGAAACATGTTGAGGGCTGTTTTGAAAGGTAAATTAACTTTATGGGAAGATCACTTACCTATGATTGAATTTGCTTACAATAGAACAATCCATTCTTCTACAGGTATGTCTCCTTTTGAAGTTGTTTATGGCTTTAATCCCTTTACTCCACTTGATTTATTACCATTACCTACTAATGATATTGCTAGTCTTGATGGTAGGACGAAGGCTGAGATGATGAAAAAAATTCATGAGCAACGCAATTGAGAAGAAAAATGAGCAAACCGCCTTGAGAAAGAATAAGGGTCGAAAACAAGTTATTTTTAAACCTGGAGATTTAGTTTGGGTTCACTTTAGAAAGGGAGAGATTTCCTTCCAAAAGGAAGTCAAAGTTGCATCCTAGAGGAGATGGCCCCTTTCAAGTCCTTGAAAGGATTGGAAACAATGCATACAAGTTGGACCTTCCTGGTGAGTTTCAAGTAAGTGCTACATTCAATGTTGCTGACTTATCTTTGTTTGACGTAGGATCGAATTCGGGGACGAATTCTTTTCAAGAAGAGGGGAATGATAGCATCACTGATAAGGATAGAGTTTTGGAAGCTCCAAGAAGGCCATTTACAAGATCTCAAGCTAAGGAATTGCAAACTAAGGTTGCTGGACTTCAATGGCAAATAAAGAAGCTTCTAACTATGGAGGAAGAGCTCATGCCCAAAGGAGAAGAGTTGTCGAAGTTTTATAACTATTTGGTTGCTCAAATTGAAGTCCAATAGGAGGAAGATTTGGTTACCCAAATCTGCCCATGGAGTCACCAAATGGGCTCAAAATGAGCTTAAATGAGTTCCAGAAAGAGGTGTTACAAGAGCAGCCCAATTGGAGTCCAAACAAATGGCCCAAAACTAGTTGTTTAAAGGCCCAAATCTGCCCCAAAGGGTCTTGGCTGCCCCTCACCTACCAAAGACTTTTCTTACACTTTAGCAACCACCTACCTCATTGTAATAATTGTGTTTTCCACTACAACCACCCCACCTAGTTTTTAATGTTATTTTTATGCATTTGTACTCCTATAAATAGGGTGTTCTTCTTCTTCATAAGACAGATTATTATTGAGTGAGTATATCATACTTTGAGAGTTCTTTTGAACCTTTGTTACTTGTGCTTTGAGATTTATCTTTCAACCTTTACTAGTTCATAGTTCAAGGTAGTAAGATTACTTCTCTTTTGTGATATATTTGATTCCTTTGTGGTATTCTTAGAAGGCGATTAATACTAGTATTAATTGTTGTCTCAAGTTACTCGTAAAGTGGTCAAGATCCGAATCTATTGTTTTGATTTGCTTTTAAGTAAAGGCGTTTGATTTCTTTCATAAATCAAGACGTTGTTACTTTGATCTTGTCAAGGCTATAGAACTTGCGTTCTTGAAAGTTCTCGGAATTCTTTCCTTGAATCTTTCCCATATCTTTATTTTGCGTCTCTTTAATTCTAGTTGTTCAATTCCTGTTGTTATTGCTTCCGCATTTACTTCTCAAATTCTTACTCTAGTTTGGATTCCCGACCTAGTTGTTATCAAGTGGTTCATATACTAGGACGCATCGGCCTACGACAACCACATAAGTCCATTTGACTAATACGATTGTAGTCATAACAGATTAGGAGTAATGTAATACGATTGTAGTCATAGGACCTTCTGTTTATATATCGTATTGGGAGTAATGTCATATGTTCATACTAGGATGCATCGGCCTACGACAACCACATAAGTCCATTTGACTAATACGATTGTACGCATAACAGGACCTTCCGTTAATATATCGTATTGGGAGTAATGTCATACGTTCATACTAGGAAGCATCAGCCTACGACAACCACATAACTCCATTTGACTAATACGATTGTAGTCATAACAGATTAGGAGTAATGTAATACGATTTTAGTAGGACGCATCGGCCTACGACAACCACATAAGTCCATTTGACTAATACGATTGAAGTCATAACAGATTGGGAGTAATGGAATACAATTGTAGTAGGACACATCGGCCTACGAAAACCACATAAGTCCATTTGACTCATACGATTATAGTAATAGGACCTTCCGTTTATATATCGTAGTTGTTAGTTAGTAAATGACCGTGAATGAATATTATTTCTTTCATATACTAGAACGCATCGGCCTACGACAACCACATAAGTCCATTGACTAATACAATTGTAGTCAAAGCAGATTGGGAGTAATGTAATACGATTGTAGTAGGACGCATCGGCCTACGACAACCACATAAGTCCATTTAACTAATACTATTGTAGTCATAACAGATTGGGAGTAATGTAATACGATTGTAGTAGGACGCATTGGCCTACGACAACCACATAAGTCCATTTGACTAATACGATTGTAGCCATAACAGATTGGGAGTAATGTAATACGATTGTAGTAGGACGCATCGGCCTACGACAACCACATAAGTCCATTTGGCTAATACGACTGTAGCCATAACTGATTGGAAGTAATGTAATACAATTGTAGTAGGACGCATCGGCCTACGACAACCACAGAAGTCCATTTGACTAATAGATTGTAGTCATAACAGATTGGGAGTAATGTAATACGATTGTAGTAGGACGCATCGGACTACGACAATCACATAAGTCCATTTGACTAATATGATTATAGTAATAAGACCTTCCGTTTATATATCGTGGTTGTTATTTAGTAATTGAGCGTGAATGAATATTATTTCATTCATTTTCTAGGACGTATCGGCATACGACAACCACATAAGTCCATTGACTAATACGATTGTAGTTATAACAGATTGGGAGTAATGTAATACGATTGTAGTAGGACGCATCGGCCTACGAGTAAGAATTTGAGAAGTAAATGCGGAAGCAATAACAACAGGAATTGAACAACTAGAATTAAAGAGATGAAAATAAAGGATATGGGAAAGATTCAAGGAAAGAATTCCGAGAACTTTCAAGAACGCAAGTTCTATAGCCTTGACAAGATCAAAGTAACAACGTCTTGATTTATGAAAGAAATCAAACGCCTTTACTTAAAAGCAAATCAAAACAATAGATTCGGATCTTGACCACTTTACGAGTAACTTGAGACAACAATTAATACTAGTATTAATTGCCTTCTAAGAATACCACAAAGGAATCAAAGATATCACAAAAGAGAAGTAATCTTACTACCTTGAACTATGAACTAGTAAAGGTTGAAAGATAAATCTCAAAGCACAAGTAATAAAGGTTCAAAAGAACTCTCAAAGTATGATATACTCACTCAATAATAATGTGTCTTATGAAGGAGAAGAACACCCTATTTATAGGAGTACAAATGCATAAAAATAACATTAAAAACTAGGTGGGGTGGTTGTAGTGGAAAACACAATTATTACAATGAGGTAGGTGGTTGCTAAAGTGTAAGAAAAGTCTTTGGTAGGTGAGGGGCGGCCAAGACCCTTTGGGGCAGATTTGGGCCTTTAAACAACTAGTTTTGGGCCATTTGTTTGGACTCCAATTGGGTTGCTCTTGTAACACCTCTTTCTGGAACTCATTTAAGCTCATTTTGAGCCCATTTGGTGACTCCATGGGCAGATTTGGGTAACCAAATCTTCCTCCTCTTGGACTTCAATTTGAGCAACCAAATAGTTGTAAAACTTCGACAACTCTTCTCCTTTGGGCATGAGCTCTTCCTCTATAGTTAGAAGCTTCTTTATTTGCCATTGAAGTCCAGCAACCTTAGTTTGCAATTCCTTAGCTTGAGATCTTGTAAATGGCCTTCTTGGAGCTTCCAAAACTCTATCCTTATCAGTGATGCTATCATTCCCCTCTTCTTGAAAAGAATTCGTCCCCGAATTCGATCCTACGTCAAACAAAGATAAGTCAGCAACATTGAATGTAGCACTTACTTGAAACTCACCAGGAAGGTCCAACTTGTATGCATTGTTTCCAATCCTTTCAAGGACTTGAAAGGGGCCATCTCCTCTAGGATGCAACTTTGACTTCCTTTTGGAAGGAAATCTCTCCTTTCTAAAGTGAACCCAAACTAAATCTCCAGGTTTAAAAATAACTTGTTTTCGACCCTTATTCTTTCTCAAGGCGGTTTGCTCATTTTTCTTCTCAATTGCAAGCCTTGTTTGCTCATGAATTTTTTTCATCATCTCAGCCTTCGTCCTACCATCAAGATTAGCAATATCATTAGTAGGTAATGGTAATAAATCAAGTGGAGTAAAGGGATTAAAGCCATAAACAACTTCAAAAGGAGACATACCTTTAGAAGAATGGATTGTTCTATTGTAAGCAAATTCAATCATAGGTAAGTGATCTTCCCATAAAGTTAATTTACCTTTCAAAACAGCCCTCAACATGTTTCCTAAGGTTCTATTAACTACTTCAGTTTGTCCATCAGTTTGTGGGTGACAAGAAGTGGAAAACAACAATTTAGTGCCTAACTTCCCCCAAAATACACGCCAGAAGTGACTCAAAAACTTTGCATCCCTATCACTAACAATAGTTCTAGGTATACCATGCAATTTCACAATCTCTTTTACAAAAAGATTAGCAACATGTGAGGCATCATTAGTCTTTAAACAAGGAATAAAACGAGCCATCTTGGAGAACCTATCTACCACAACAAATATACTATCCTTACCATACCTTGTTCTGGGCAAACCTAACACAAAATCCCCAAGCTGAAGTAGGAACAGGTAATGGCGTGTAAAGACCATGTGGTAACACTTTAGATTTAGCTTGTTTACATTCCAAACATTGTGTGCACATTCTTTCAACATCTTTTCTCATTCCAGGCCAAAAGAAATTTTCAGCAAGTATGTCTAATGTCTTTGAGACCCCAAAGTGTCCCATAAGCCCTCCACAATGTGCTTCCCTTACAAATACTTCACGTAAAGAGCAATTAGGGATACACAACTTATGTTCCTTAAAGAGAAACCCATCTTGTAGGTTAAACCTATCAAGAGGACCCAACTTACAATCTGCAAAAGTCAAAATCAACATCATTAGCATAAAGTTCCTTGATTTGATCAAAACCCATCAATTTAGAAGTGAGGGTAGAAACTAAGACATACCTCCTTGAAAGTGCATCAGCAACAACATTCTCTTTCCCTTGTTTGTAAGAAATTACATAAGGAAAAGTTTCAATAAATTCGACCCACTTAGCATGCCTTCTACTAAGCTTACCTTGACTTTTCAAGTATTTCAAGGATTCATGGTCACTTTTAATGACAAACTCCCTTGGCCACAAGTAATGTTGCCATGTGGCTAAAGCCCTTACCAAAGCATAAAGCTCTTTGTCATAAGTTGAATAGTTCAATGTGGCTCCATTCAACTTCTCACTAAAGTAGGCAATAGGTTTAGAATCTTGCATCAAAACAGCACCTATTCCCTTGCCAGAAGCATCACATTCAATTTCAAAAGATATAGAAAAATCAGGCAATTGTAATAACGGAGCAGAACATAACTTTTCTTTCAACAAGTTAAAAGCGTCATCTTGTTCTTTTCCCCGTTTAAAAATCCTATCCTTTTTGATAACTTCAGTTAAAGGAGAAGCAATGGTGCTAAAGTCTCTCACAAACCTCCTATAAAAACTAGCAAGTCCATGAAAACTCCTAACTTCAGTTACACTCTTAGGTTTAGGCCATTCTTTAATTGCTTTGATTTTCTCTTCATCAACCTCAACACCCTTAGAGCTAACCACAAAACCCAAGAAAATCACACGATCCACATAAAAAGTACACTTTTTAAGATTAGCAAATAACAAGTGCTTTCTAAGAACTTCAAAAACTTGTCTTAGGTGTTCTACATGCTCTTCTAAAGTATTAGAAAAGACCAAGATATCATCGAAGTACACCACAACAAATTTTCCATGAAAATCCTTAAAAACATGATTCATTAATCTCATGAAAGTGCTAGGTGCATTAGTCAAGTCGAAAGGCATAACTAACCACTCATAAAGCCCATATTTGGTCTTAAAAGCAGTTTTCCATTCATCTCCTGGATTCATTCGAATCTGATGGTAACCACTTTTTAGATCAATTTTAGAAAAGATTTTGGATCCATGTAATTGATCCAACATGTCATCAAGACGAGGAATAGGGTGGCGATACTTTACCGTAATCTTGTTGATTGCTTTACAATCCACGCACATCCTCCAAGTTCCATCCTTTTTGGGTACCAATAGGACCGGAACAGAGCAAGGGCTCATGCTTTCTCTCACAAAGCCTTTCTCAAGCAACTCCTCAACTTGCCTTTGAAGTTCCTTTGTCTCTTCTGGATTACTCCTATAGGCTGGCCTATTTGGGATTTGTGATCCAGGTACAAAATCAATTTGATGCTCAATGCCACGTAAAGGTGGCAATCCACTAGGAATATCTTCTGGAAAGACATCTTCAAAATCCTGCAAAGAGAAGAAATACTACTTGGCAAAGAAGAAGTTAGCAACTCAGAGTTAATCAAAGCCTCTTTGTAAGTAAGTAGTATTATGGGCAGCCCCTCTTTTCTTGCATTTAAACACTCTTTGGCTTTTATGTAGAAACTCTCTCTTTTTCTTTCCCTAGCCTCTTTCCTCTCACCAAGACTGTCTATTTTTTTATTCGAACCCTCTTTTATCTCTTCTCTCAAATTGCTGCCCTCTCTCTCTTTCTTTTCTTTTTCCACAAGCTCACTTTTTATCCCTCCCCTTGACTTTCCCATTGTTTCCTTTAATCTCTTCTGATCTTCAAACACTTGAGAAGGAGATAAAGGTGCAAGAGTAAATTTCCTGCCATTTAGTTCAAGCGAATATCTATTCTTTCTCCCATCATGAAAAACATTCCTGTCATACTGCCAAGGACGACCCGGTAATATATGACAAGCTTGCATAGGCACTATGTCACAAAGAATATCATCCTCATATCTACCAACGTTAAATGAAATCATACACTGTTTATTTACCTTTAGTTCACCACTATCATTTAACCATTGGAGTCTATAGGGAGTAGGGTGTTTCATGCATGCAAGTCCCAGTTTTTCCACAAAGTATGAACTAACCACATTAGCACAACTACCACTATCAATGATCATAGAGCAAGTTTTTCCTTTTATCCCACACCTAGTATGGAATATATTCTCTCTTTGTGATTCACTATTGCTTCCTAAATTGATAGTCATAATCCTCCTAACTACCCCAACCATTCCATCATTAGGTAGTTCTAAATCACCTTCATCACTCGTATCTCCCTCTTCATCTCCCTCACTCTTTTCACTCTCATATCCTCCATCTTCTTTTAGAATGATGTTTCTTCTACTTGGACATTCATGCATCATATGTCCCCTTCCTTTACATTTATGACACTGAATAGAACTAGAAGGTGTAAAAGGTTTAGGGTTGACGGTTTTACCTCCCTCTTTGTTCTCCAGTTTACCTTTTCCTTTGTCTTCTTGAGGCCGAGAAAAATTCTTCATCTCATGATTTGGCCATGGTTTCTTAGGCATGGTGCTTGTTCGACATCTCCATGAGCCAGTTTGCTTTCTTTTATTTTGATTTTCTACCTTTATACACAAATCAACTAACTCATCTATTGTTACGTATTGTTGTAATTCAACTACATCAGCTATTTCCTTATTTAAACCATTTAAAAACCTAGCCATTGTAGCCTCTTCTTCCTCCATAGAATTAGCTTGGATCATAGCTATATCCATAGCCTTAAAGTAATCATCTACTGACATGGACCCTTGCTTCAATGTTTGAAGACGTAGTTGTAGCTCTCTTTGAAAGTGTGATGGTACGAATCTCTTCCTCATCACCCTTTTAGCCTCAGTCCAAGTAGCAATTGGTGCTTGTCCTTCTTGCAGTCGATCCCTATTAAGCTTTTTCCACCAAATAGAAGCATAATCAGAAAACTCAACAACAGCAAGTTTAACCTTCTTACCTTCAGAGTAGTTGTGACAATCAAAGATTGCTTCAACCTTTCTCTCCCAATCAAGATACAAGTCCGGATCCCTTGTTCCCTTGAAAGATGGCATCTGCATCTTTATATTACTTATATTATCATCCTCTATCCTACCTCTTTGTCCCCTCCTATCTCCTCTCACCCTATCAAAATCAATATCATTAAAATCATCAATAAAGTTTGCTTGATTTACAATAGGAGCATGGGGTACATTTCTTCTAGCAGGTGGCCTAATATTATTATCCCTCCTAAGTTCAGCTATTGTATCATTTTGATCTGCAATGGTATCCCTCATTTCTTGGAGTTGGAGATTCAGCCTTTCAAACTGTTGATGCATGGCTTGCAAGGTAAAATCATTCCTTGCTTTGATTTCAACTTCTTGGAGAACCATTCGTTCATTATCACTACCTGTATGTGACATCTTTAAAAATTGTATCACACAAATTAGCTTCTTTTTTTTCTCTCGAAATAACCTTTGAACAAGTACTTTATAGATTTATAGTTAAACCTAACTTGTATGTAGTTCTTAGTAGTAAAACTCAGATTTTTCTTTTGTTTTTTGGGAACAATTAAAAGAAGAAAGAACCAAATCCTAGAACTTTTAGGCTCGGTTGAAATAAGACACGAACAAAAAGGAAAGAATATAAATGTGTAGAATACAGAGAGTAACAAAATCAAGGATCCCCTCTTCTTGTTTCCTTTGTTAATTTTTGGAAACACTTAGATACAAAAGATATATCCCGGAGAGCAAGCAATTGTATTTCTTCTTGTTTTAAATTGGATTTCGTTTTTTTTTTATTTTTTTTGTTTTTTTGTTTTTTGTTTTCAAACTATCCCAAGAATTATCAAGAACGAAATCTTGATAGAACCGCTCTGAATACCACTTGATAACAACTAGGTCGGGAATCCAAACTAGAGTAAGAATTTGAGAAGTAAATGCGGAAGCAATAACAACATGAATTGAACAACTAGAATTAAAGAGACGAAAATAAAGGATATGGGAAAGATTCAAGGAAAGAATTCCGAGAACTTTCAAGAACGCAAGTTCTATAGCCTTGACAAGATCAAAATAACAACGTTCTGATATATGAAATAAATCAAACGCCTTTACTTAAAAGCAAATCAAAACAATAGATTCGGATCTTGACCACTTTACGAGTAACTTGAGACAACAATTAATGCTAGTATTAATCGCCTTCTAAGAATACCACAAAGGAATCAAAGATATCACAAAAGAGAAGTAATCTTACTACCTTGAACTATGAACTAGTAAAGGTTGAAAGATAAATCTCAAAGCACAAGTAATAAAGGTTCAAAAGAACTCTCAAAGTATGATATACTCACTCAATAATAATGTGTCTTATGAAGGAGAAGAACACCCTATTTATAGGAGTACAAATGCATAAAAATAACATTAAAAACTAGGTGGGGTGGTTGTAGTGGAAAACACAATTATTACAATGAGGTAGGTGGTTGCTAAAGTGTAAGAAAAGTCTTTGGTAGGTGAGGGGCGGCCAAGACCCTTTGGGGCAGATTTGGGCCTTTAAACAACTAGTTTTGGGCCATTTGTTTGGACTCCAATTGGGCTGCTCTTGTAACACCTCTTTCTGGAACTCATTTAAGCTCATTTTGAGCCCATTTGGTGACTCCATGGGCAGATTTGGGTAACCACATCTTCCTCCTCTTGGACTTCAATTTGAGCAACCAAATAGTTGTAAAACTTCGACAACTCTTCTCCTTTGGGCATGAGCTCTTCCTCCATAGTTAGAAGCTTCTTTATTTGCCATTGAAGTCCAGCAACCTTAGTTTGCAATTCCTTAGCTTGAGATCTTGTAAATAGCCTTCTTGGAGCTTCCAAAACTCTATCCTTATCAGTGATGCTATCACGTTTATATATTGTGGTTGTTAGTTAGTAATTGAGCGTGAATGAATATTATTTCATTCATTTTCTAGGACGTATCGGCATACGACAACCACATAAGTCCATTGACTAATACGATTGTAGTTATAACAGATTGGGAGTAATGTAATACGATTGTAGTAGGACGCATCGGCCTACGACAACCACATAAGTCCATTGGACTAATACGATTGTAGTCATAGGAACTTCCGTTTATACATTGTGGTTGTTATTTAGTAATTGACCATCTATGAATATTATTTCATTCATATACTAGGACGCATCGGCCTACGACAACCACATAAGTCCATTGGACTAATACGATTGTAGTCATAGGAACTTCCGTTTATACATTGTGGTTGTTATTTAGTAATTGACCGTCTATGAAAATGATTTCATTCATATACTAGGACGCATCGGCCTACGACAACCACATAAGTCCATTTGACTAATGCGATTGTATTCATAGGAACTTCTATTTATATATCGTTGTTGTTAGTTAGTAATTGACCGTGAATGAATTTGATTTTATTCATATACTAGGACGCATCGGCCTACGACAATCACATAACTCCATTTGACTAATACAATTGTAGTCATAACAGATTGGGAGTAATGTAATACGATTGTAGTAATAGGACCTTCCATTTATATATCGTGGTTGTTAGTTAGTAATTGACCGTGAATGAATATTATTTCATTCATATACTAGGACGCATCGGCCTACGACAACCACATAAGTCCATTGACTAATACGATTGTAGTCATAACAGATTGGGAGTAATGTAATACGATTGTAGTAGGACCCATCGGCCTACGACAACCACATAAGTCCATTTGACTAATACGATTGTAGTTAGTAATTGACCGTGAATGAATATTATTTCATTCATATACTAGACGCATCGGCCTACGACAACCACATAAGTCCATTGGACTAATACGATTGTAGTCATAGGAACTTTCGTTTATATATCGTGGTTATTATTTAGTAATTGACCGTCTATGACTATGATTTCAATCATATACTAGGACGACATCAGACTACGACAATCATATAAGTCCGTTTGACTAATACGATTGTAGTGATAGGAACTTCCGTTTATATATCGTATTGGGAGTAATGTCATATGTTCATACTAGGACGCATTTGATAGCATCACTGATAAGGATAGAGTTTTGGAAGCTCAAAGAAGGCCATTTACAAGATCTCAAGCTAAGGAATTGCAAACTAAGGTTGCTGGACTTCAATGGCAAATAAAGAAGCTTCTAACTATGGAGGAAGAGCTCATGCCCAAAGAAGAAGAGTTGTCAAAGTTTTACAACTATTTGGTTGCTCAAATTGAAGTCCAAGAGGAGGAAGATTTGGTTACCCAAATCTGCCCATGGAGTCACCAAATGGGCTCAAAATGAGCTTAAAAGAGTTCCGGAAAGAGGTGTTACAAGAGTAGCCCAATTGGAGTCCAAACAAATGGCCCAAAACTAGTTGTTTTAAGGCCCAAATCTGCCCCAAATGGTCTTGGCCGCCCCTCACCTAACCAAAGACTTTTCTTAGACTTTAGCAACCACCTACCTCATTGTAATAATTGTGTTTTCCACTACAACCACCCCACCTAGTTTTTAATGTTATTTTTATGCCTTTGTACTCCTATAAATAGTGTGTTCTTCTCCTTCATAAGACACATTATTATTGAGTGAGTATATCATACTTTGAGAGTTCTTTTGAACCTTTGTTACTTGTGCTTTGAGATTTATCTTTCAACCTTTACTAGTTCATAGTTCAAGGTAGTAAAATTACTTCTCTTTTGTGATATCTTTGATTCCTTTGTGGTATTCTTAGAAGGCGATTAATACTAGTATTAATTGTTGTCTCAAGTTACTCGTAAAGTGGTGAAGATCCGAATCTATTGTTTTGATTTGCTTTTTAAGTAAAGGCGTTTGATTTCTTTCATAAATCAAGACGTTGTTACTTTGATCTTGTCAAGGCTATAGAACTTGCGTTCTTGAAAGTTCTCGGAATTCTTTCCTTGAATCTTTCCCAATATCCTTTATTTTCGTCTCTTTAATTCTAGTTGTTCATTCCTGTTGTTATTGCTTCCGCATTTACTTCTCAAATTCTTACTCTAGTTTGGATTCCCGACCTAGTTGTTATCAAGTGGTATCAGAGCATCAAATTGATCTTGTACCTGGATCACAAATCCCAAATAGGCCAGCCTATAGGAGTAATCCAGAAGAGACAAATGAACTTCAAAGGCAAGTTGAAGAGTTGCTTGAGAAAGGCTTTGTGAGAGAGAGCATGAGCCCTTGCTCTGTTCCGGTCCTATTGGTACCCAAAAAGGATGGAACTTGGAGGATGTGCGTGGATTGTAGAGTAATCAACAAGATTACGGTAAAGTAGCGCCACCCTATTCCTCGTCTAGATGACATGTTGGATCAATTACATGGATCCAAAATCTTTTTTAAAATTGATCTTAAAAGTGGTTACCATCAGATTCGAATGAATCCTGGAGATGAATGGAAAACTGCTTTTAAGACCAAATATGGGCTTTATGAGTGGTTAGTTATGCCTTTCGTCTTGACTAATGCACCTAGCACTTTCATGAGATTAATGAATCATGTTTTTAAGGATTTTCATGGAAAATTTGTTGTGGTGTACTTCGATGATATCTTGGTCTTTTCTAGTACTTTAGAAGAGCATGTAGAACACCTAAGACAAGTTTTTGAAGTTCTTAGAAAGCAATTGTTATTTGCTAATCTTAAAAAGTGTACTTTTTATATGGATCGTGTGATTTTCTTGGGTTTTGTGGTTAGCTCTAAGGGAGTTGAGGTTGATGAAGAGAAAATCAAAGCAATTAAAGAATGGCATAAACCTAAGAGTGTAACTGAAGTTAGGAGTTTTCATGGACTTGCTAGTTTTTATAGGAGGTTTGTGAGAGACTTTAGCACCATTGCTTCTCCTTTAACTGAATTTATCAAAAAGGATAGGATTTTTAAATGGGGAAAAGAACAAGATGATGCTTTTAACTTGTTGAAAGAAAAGTTATGTTCTGCTCCGTTATTATAATTTCCTGATTTTTCTAAATCTTTTGAAATTGAATGTAATGCTTCTGGCAAGGGAATAGGTGCTGTTTTGATGCAAGATTCTAAACCTATTGCCTACTTTAGTGAGAAGTTGAATGGAGCCACATTGAACTATTCAACTTATGACAAAGAGCTTTACGCTTTGGTAAGGGCTTTAGCCACATGGCAACATTACTTGTGGCCAAGGTAGTTTGTTATTAAAACTGACCTTGAATCCTTGAAATACTTGAAAAGTCAAGGTAAGCTTAGTAGAAGGCATGCTAAGTGGGTTGAATTTATTGAAACTTTTCCTTATGTAATTTCTTACAAACAAGGGAAAGAGAATGTTGTTGCTGATGCACTTTCAAGGAGGTATGTCTTAGTTTCTATCCTCACTTCAAAATTGATGGGTTTTGATCAAATCAAGAAACTTTATGCTAATGATGTTGATTTTGGCAAAACTTTTGCAGATTGTAAGTTGGGTCCTCTTGATAGGTTTAACCTACAAGATGGGTTTCTCTTTAAAGAAAATAAGTTGTGTATCCATAATTGCTCTTTACGTGAAGTATTTGTAAGGGAAGCACATTGTTGAGGGCTTATGGGACACTTTGGGGTCCCAAAGACATTAGACATACTTGCTGAAAATTTCTTTTGGCCTGGAATGAGAAAAGATGTTGAAAGAATGTGCACACAGTGTTTGGAATGTAAACAAGCTAAATCTAAAGTGTTGCCACATGGTCTTTACACGCCATTACCTGTTCCTACTTCACCTTGGATTGATATATCTATGGATTTTGTGTTAGGTTTGCCTAGAACAAGGTATGGTAAGTATAGTATATTTGTTGTGGTAGATAGGTTCTCCAAGATGGCTCGTTTTATTCCTTGTTTAAAGAGTAATGATGCCTCACATGTTGCTAATCTTTTTGTGAAAGAGATTGTGAAATTGCATGGTATACCTAGAACAATTGTTAGTGATAGGGATGCAAAGTTTTTGAGTCACTTCTGGCGTGTATTTTGGGGGAAGTTAGTGATAGCATCCTAGGCAGCTCAATTCTATTCAAGTACAAGGATGAAGCGTTGCAATCTCAAAGAGGACCTTTAACAAGATGTCAAACTAAAGAATTTCAAAACACAATCATTGGACTTCAAGTGCACATAAAGAAGCCTTTAATTGTAGAGAAAGAGCTCCAGCCCAGAGGAGAAGAATTGTTGAAGTTTTACAATTATTTGGTAGCTCAAATTGAAGTCCAAGAGGAGGAAGATTTGGTCACCCAAATCAGCCCTTGGAGTACACCAAAATGGTTCAAAATGAGCTTAAAAGAAGTCCAAAAGGAGGTACTACAAAAGGAGCCCAATTGGAGTCCAAACAAATGGCCCAAACTAGTTGTTTTAAGACCCAAATCTGCCCCAAAGGGTCTTGGCCGCCCCTCACCTAACCAAAGATTTTTCTTAGACTTTAGCAACCACCTACCTTATTGTAATAATTATGTTTACTATTACAACCACCCCACCTAGTTTTTTAATGTTATTTTTATGCCTTTGTACTCCTATAAATAGGATGTTCTTCTCATTCATAAGACAGATTATTATTGAGTGAGTATATCATACTTTGAGAGTTCTTTTGAACCTTTGTTACTTGTGCTTTGAGATTTATCTTTCAACCTTTACTAGTTCATAGTTCAAGGTAGTAAGATTACTTCTCTTTTGTGATATCTTTGATTTCTTTGTGGTATTCTTAGAAGGCGATTAATACTAGTATTAATTGTTGTCTCAAGTTACTCGTAAAGTGGTCAAGATCCGAATCTATTGTTTTGATTTGCTTTTAAGTAAAGGCGTTTGATTTCTTTCATAAATCAAGACGTTGTTACTTTGATCTTGTCAAGGCTATAGAACTTGCGTTCTTGAAAGTTCCCGGAATTCTTTCCTTGAATTTTTCCCATATCCTTTATTTTCGTCTCTTTAATTCTAGTTGTTCAATTCCTGTTGTTATTGCTTCCGCATTTACTTCTCAAATTCTTACTCTAGTTTGGATTCTCGACCTAGTTGTTATCAAGTGGTATCAGAGCGGTTCTATCGAGATTTCGTTCTTGATAATTCTTGGGATATTTTGAAACCAAAAAAAAAACAAAAAAAAAACAAAAAAAGAACAAAAAAAAACGAAATCCAATTTAAAACAAGAAGAAATACAATTGCTTGCTCTCCATGATATATCTTTTGTATTTAAGTGTTTTCAAAAATTAACAAAGGAAACAAGAAGAGGGGATCCTTGATTTTCTTACTCTTTGTATTCTACATATTTATATTCTTTCCTTTTCGTTCGTGTCTTGTTTCAACCGAGCCTAAATGTTCTAGGATTTGGTTCTTTCTTCTTTAATTGTTCCAAAAACAAAAGAAAAATCTGAGTTTTACTTCTGAGAACTACATACAAGTTAGGTTTAACTATAAATCTATAAAGTACTTTGTTCAAAGGTTATTCCGAGAGAAAAAAAAGAATCTAATTTGTGTGATACAATTTTTAAAGACGTCACATACAGGTAGTGATAATGAACGAATGGTTCTCCAAGAAGCTGAAATCAAAACAAGGAATGATTTTACTTTGCAAGCCATGCATCAACAACTTGAAAAGTCGAACTTACAGTATATCGAATGGAAGGAAGACAATGGTAAAGTTATTTTTCAAACAAGAGCTAAAGTGATGTGTGATGTCTTAAGTTATACCCTTAGAATAGACAAAGCTTTTGGCTATAACTTAATTAGCACTTATATGGTTGAGAAGTTGAACTTGTCTTGTGTTGAACATTTTGAACCCTACATGTTGAAAGGAGTAAAGGTGGATAAAAGAGTGTTATTGCCATTCTCTATTGGAAGGTATGGGGATGTGATTTGGTGTGATGTCATTCCCATGAATAAATTTCATATCTTGTTGGGAAGGCCATGGTATATCTATAGAAATGCTTCATATAGTATCCAAAAGAATAGATACTCTTTTGAGTTTAATGGGAAGAAATGCATTCTTGGTCCTTTGACTCCCTCACAAATTTGTAAAGATGAAAAGACTGTTAAAGAGAATATGGAAAAATACGAGAGAGAAAAGAATGAGAGTCGTAAGGGAGTGCATGTTGACATTCCAAGAGAGGAAAAAGGAGAGGTTGTCTTGAATGAAAAGAGTGGGATGTCTAGTGAAGAAAAGTGTGATCTTGAGAAGAAAGAAAAGAGAGAAGGCAATGAGATAAACAGTCTATGAGGTAGAGAGAGAAAAATATGAGGGAGAAGGAAAAGAACTCTTTAGTGAGAGAAAAGAGGCAAAGGGTGAGGAAAACATTAGTCTTGTGATAAAAGCCGAAGAAAGTAGCAAGAAAAAAGTTTCTTTACTTCCTAACCCATTAACTCTTTCCTGTTTTAGTTCTTTTGGTTTTGTGCAGCCACGTGTTGAAATACCTTTTGAAAGGGGTAGTGAGGTGCAAGATATGGTGGCAAAAGATCAAATTGGATTGCAACATGAATTCGGCAATATCAATTCTTGTTGGATCGTGGAAGGATCGAATTCGAGGACGAATTCTTTTCAAGAAGAGGGGAATGATAGCATCCTAGGCAGCTCAATTCTATTCAAGTACAAGGATGAAGCGTTGCAATCTCAAAGAGGACCTTTAACAAGATGTCAAGCTAAAGAATTTCAAAACACAATCATTGGACTTCAAGTGCACATAAAGAAGCCTTTAATTGTAGAGAAAGAGCTCCAGCCCAGAGGAGAAGAATTGTTGAAGTTTTACAATTATTTGGTAGCTCAAATTGAAGTCCAAGAGGAGGAAGATTTGGTCACCCAAATCAGCCCTTGGAGTACACCAAAATGGCTCAAAATGAGCTTAAAAGAAGTCCAAAAGGAGGTACTACAAAAGGAGCCCAATTGGAGTCCAAACAAATGACCCAAACTAGTTGTTTTAAGACCCAAATCTGCCCCAAAGGGTCCTGACCCATACTTTGAGAGTTCTTTTGAACCTTTGTTACGTGTCTTTGAGATTTATCTTTCAACCTTTACTAGTTCATAGTTCAAGGTAGTAAGATTACTTCTCTTTTGTGATATCTTTGATTCCTTTGTGGTATTCTTAGAAGGCGATTAATACTAGTATTAATTGTTGTCTCAAGTTACTCGTAAAGTGGTCAAGATCCGAATCTATTGTTTTGATTTGCTTTTTAAGTAAATGCGTTTGATTTCTTTCATAAATCAAGACGTTGTTACTTTGATCTTGTCAAGGCTATAGAACTTGCGTTCTTGAAAGTTCTCGGAATTCTTTCCTTGAATCTTTCCCATATCCTTTATTTTCATCTCTTTAATTCTAGTTGTTCAATTCCTGTTGTTATTGCTTCCGCATTTACTTCTCAAATTCTTACTCTAGCATTGGCCTACGACAACCACATAAGTCCATTTCACTAATACGATTGTAGTCATAACAGATTGGGAGTAATGTAATACGATTGTAGTAGGACGCATCGGCCTACGACAACCACATAAGTCCATTTGACTAATACGGTTGTAGTAATAGGACCTTCCGTTTATATATCGTGGTTGTTAGTTAGTAATTGACCGTGAATGAATATGATTTCATTCATATAGTAGGACGCATCGGCCTACGACAATCACATAAGTGCATTTGACTATTACGATTGTAGTCATAACAGATTGGGAGTAATGTAATACGATTTTAGTAGGACGCATCGGCCTACAACAACCACATAAGTCCATTTGACTAATACGATTGTAGTAATAGGACCTTCCGTTTATATATCGTGGTTGTTAGTTAGTAGTTGACCGTGAATGAATATGATTTCATTCATATAGTAGGACGCATCGGCCTACGACAATCACATAAGTCCATTTGACTATTACGATTGCAGTCATAACAGATTGGGAGTAATGTAATACGATTGTAGTAGGACGCATCGGCCTACGACAACCACATAAGTCCATTTGACTAATACGATTATAGTAATAGGACCTTCCATTTATATATCGTGGTTGTTAGTTAGTAAATGACCGTGAATGAATATTATTTCATTCATATACTAGGACGGATCGGCCTACGACTACCACATAAGTCCATTGGACTTATACGATTGTAGTCATAGGAACTTCCGTTTATATATCGTGGTTGTTATTTAGTAATTGACCGTCTATGAATATGATTTCATTCATATACTATGACGCATCGGCCTACGACAACCACATAAATCCATTTGACTAATACGATTGTAGTGATAGGAACTTCCGTTTATATATCGTATTGGGAGTAATGTCATACGTTCATACTAGGACGCATCGGCCTACGACAACCACATAAGTCCATTTCAATAATACGATTGTAGTCATAACAGATTGGGAGTAATGTAATACGATTGTAGTAGGACGCATTGGCCTACGACAACCACATAAGTCCATTTGACTAATACGGTTGTAGTAATAGGACCTTCCGTTTATATATCGTGGTTGTTAGTTAGTAATTGGCCGTGAATGAGTAAGATTTCATTCATATAGTAGGACACATCGGCCTACGACAATCACATAAGTCCATTTGACTATTACGATTGAAGTCATAACAGATTGGGAGTAATGTAATACCATTGTAGTAGGACACATCCGCCTACAACAACCACATAAGTCCATTTGACTAATACGATTGTAGTAATAGGACCTCTCGTTTATATATCGCGGTTGTTAGTTAGTAATTGACCGTGAATGAATATTATTTCATTCATATACTAGGACGCATCGGCCTACGACAACCACATAAGTCCATTTGACTAATTCGATTGTAGTCATAACAGATTGGGAGTAATGTAATACGATTATAGTCATAGGAACTTCCGTTTATATATCGTATTGGGAGTAATGTCATACGTTCATACTCGCATCGGCCTACGACAACCACATAAGTCCATTGGACTAATACGATTGTAGTCATAGGAACTTCCATTTATACATTATGGTTGTTATTTAGTAATTGACCGTCTATGAATATGATTTCATTCATATACTAGGACCCATCGTCCTACAACAACCACATAAGTCCATTTGACTAATACGATTGTAGTTATAGGAACTTCTGTTTATATATCGTGGTTGTTAGTTAGTAATTGACCGTGAATGAATATGATTTTATTCATATACTAGGACGCATCGGCCTACGACAATCACATAACTCCATTTGACTAATACAGTTGTAGTCATAACAGATTGGGAGTAATGTAATACGATTGTAGTAGGACGCATCGGCCTACGACAACCACATAAGTCCATTTGACTAGTACGATTGTACAAATAGGACCTTCCGTTTATATATCGTGGTTGTTAGTTAGTAATTGACCGTGAATGAATATTATTTCATTCATATACTAGGACGCATCGGCCTACGACAACCACATAAGTCCATTTGACTAATACAATTGTAGTCATAACAGATTGGGAGAAATGTAATACGATTGTAGCCATAGGAACTTCCGTTTATATGTCGTAATGGGAGTAATGTCATACATTCATACTAGGACGCATCGGCCTACGACAACCACATAAGTCCATTTGACTAATACGATTGTAGTCATAACAGATTGGGAGTAATGTAATACGATTGTAGTAGGACGCATCGGCCTACGACAACCACATAAGTCTATTTGACTAATACGATTGCAGTTATAACAGATTGGGAGTAATGTAATACGATTGTAGTAGGACACATAGGCCTACGACAACCACATAAGTATATTTGACTGATACGATTATAGTAATAGGACCTTCCGTTTATATATCGTGGTTGTTAGTTTGTAAATGACCGTGAATGAATATTATTTCATTCATATACTAGGACGGATCGGCCTACGACTACCACATAAGTCCATAGGACTTATACGATTGTAGTCATAGGAACTTCCGTTTATATATCGTGGTTGTTATTTAGTAATTCACCGACTATGAATATGATTTCATTCACATACTAGGACGGATCGGCCTACGACTACCACATAAGTCCATAGTACTTATACGATTGTAGTCATAGGAACTTCCGTTTATATATCGTGGTTGTTAGTTAGTAATTGACCGTGAATGAATATGATTTTGTTCATATACTAGGACGCATCGGCCTACGACAATCGCATAACTCCATTTGACTAATACAATTGTAGTCATAACAGATTGGGAGTAATGTATTACGATTGTAGTAGGACGCATCGGCCTACGACAACCACATAAGTCCATTTGACTAATACGATTGTAGTAATAGGACATTCCGTTTATATATCGGGATTATTAGTTAGTAATTGACCGTGAATGAATATTATTTCATTCATATACTAGGATGCATCGGCCTACGACAACCACATCTGTCCATTTGACTAATACGATTGTAGTCATAAGAGATTGGGAGTAATGCAATACGATTGTAGTCATAGGAACTTCCGTTTATATATCGTATTGAGAGTAATGTCATACGTTCATACTAGGACGCATCGGCCTACGACAACCACATAAGTCCATTTGACTAATACGATTGTAGTCATAACAGATTGGGAGTAATGTAATACAATTGTAGTAGGACACATCGGCCTACGACAACCACATAAGTCAATTTGACTAATACGATTGTAGTCATAACAGATTGGGAGTAATGTAATACGATTGTAGTAGGACGTATCGCCTACGACAACCACCTAAAACCATTTGACTAATACGATTGTAGTCATAACAGATTGGGAGTAATGTAATACGATTGTCGTAGGACGCATCGGCCTACGACAACCACATAAGTCCATTTGACTAATATGATTGTAGTCATAAGAGATTGGGAGTAATGTAATACAATTGTAGTAGGACGCATCGGCCTACGACAACCACATAAGTCAATTTGACTAATACGATTGTAGTCATAACAGAATGGGAGTAATATAATACGATTGTATAGGACGCATCGGTCTACGACAACCACATAAGTCCATTGGACTAATACGATTGTAGTTAGTAATTGACCGTGAATGAATATTATTTCATTCATATACTAGGACGAATGCGTCTACGACAACCACATAAGTCCATTTGACTAATGCGATTGTAGTCATAGGAACTTCCGTTTATATATCGTACTGGGAGTAATGTCATATGTTCATACTAGGATGCATCGGCCTACGACAACCACATAAGTCCATTTAACTAATACGATTGTAGTCATAACAGATTGGGAGTAATGTAAAACGATTGTAGTAGGACGGATCGGCCTACGACAACCACATAAGCCCATTTGACTAATACGATACTCATAGGAACTTCCGCTTGTATATCGTGGTTGTTAGTTAGTAATTCACCGTGAACAAATATGATTTCATTCATATACGAGGACACATCGGCCTACGACAATCACATAAGTCAATTTGACTAATACGATTGTAGTCATAACAGATTGGGAGTAATGTAATACGATTATAGTAGGACGCATCGGCCTACGACAACCACATAAATCCATTTGACTAATAAGATTGTAGTCATAACAGATTGGGAGTAATGCTATACGATTGTAGTCATAGGAACTTCCGTTTATATATCGTATTGGGAGTAATGTCATACGTTCATACTAGGACGCATCGGCCTACGACAACCACATAAGACAATTTAACTAATACGATTGTAGTCATAACAGATTGGGAGTAATGTAATACGATTGTAGTAGGACGCATCGGCCTATGACAATCACATAAGTCCATTTGACTAATACGATTGTAGTCATAACAGATTGGGAGTAATGTAATACGATTGTAGTAGGACGTATCGCCTACGACAACCACATAAAAACATTTGATTAATACGATTGTAGTTATAACAGATTGGGACAAATGTAATACGATTGTAGTAGGACGCATCGGCCTACGACACCACATAATGCCATTTGACTAATACGATTGTAGTCATAGGACATTGGGTGTAATGTAATACAATTGTAGTAAGACGCATCGGCCTACGACAACCACATAAGTCCATTTGCTAATACGATTGTAGTAATAGGACCTTCCATTTATATATCGTGGCTGTTTGTTAGTAATTGAGCGTGAATGAATATTATTTCATTCATATACTAGGACGTATCAGCCTACGACAACCAGATATGTCCATTGACTAATACGATTGTAGTCATAACAGAATGGGAGTAATATAATACGATTGTAGTAAGACGCATCGGCCTACGACAACCACATAAGTCCATTGGACTAATAAGATTGTAGTTAGTAATTGACCGTGAATGAATATTATTTCATTCATATACTAGGACGCATCGGCCTACGAGAACCACATAAATCCATTGGACTAATACGATTTTAGCCATAGGAACTTCCCTTTATATATTGTGGTTGTTATTTAGTAATTGATCGTCTTTGAATATTATTTCATTCATATACTAGGACGCATCGGTCTACGACAACCACATAAGACCAGTTGACTAATACGATTGTAGTCAAAGGAACTTCAGTTTATATATCGTATTGGGAGTAATGTCATACGTTCATACTAGGACGCATCGGCCTACGACAACCACATAAGTCCATTTAACTAATACGATTGTAGTCATAACATATTGGGAGTAATGTAATACGATTGTAGTAGGACGCATCGGCCTACGACAACCACATAAGTCTATTTGACTAATACGATTGAAGTCATAACATATTGGGAGTAATGTAATACGATTGTAGTAGGGCGCATCGGCCCACGACAACCACATAAGTCCATTTGACTAATAAGATTGTAGTAATAACAGATTGGGATTAATGTAATACGATTGTAGTAGGACGCATCGGCCTACAACAACCACATAAGTCCATTTCACTAATACGATTGTAGTAATAGGACCTTCCGTTTATATATCGTGGCTGTTAGTCAGTAATTGAACGTGAATGAATATTATTTCATTCATATAATAGGACGCATCGGCCTACGGCAACCACATAAGTCTATTGGACTAATACGATTGTAGTCATAGGAACTTCCGTTTATATATCGTGGTTGTTATTTAGTAATTGACCGTGAATGAATATGATTTCATTCATATACTAGGACGCATCGGCCTACGACAATCACATAAGCCCATTTGACTAATACGTTACTCATAGGAACTTCCGCTTATATATCGTGGTTGTTAGTTAGTAATTCACCGTGAATGAATATGATTTCATTCATATACGAGGACACATCGGCCTACGACAATCACATAAGTCAATTTGACTAATACGATTGTAGTCATAACAGATTGGGAGTAATGTAATACGATTATAGTAGGACGCATCGGCCTACGACAACCACATAAGTCCATTTGACTAATACGATTGTAGTAATAGGACCTTCCGTTTATATATCGTGGTTGTTAGTTAGTAATTGACCGTGAAGGAATATTATTTCATTTATATACTAGGACGCATCGGCCTACGACAACCACATAAGTCCATTTGACTAATACGATTGTAGTCATAACAGATTGGGAGTAATGCAATACGATTGTAGTCATAGGAACTTCCGTTTATATATCGTATTGGGAGTAATGTCATACGTTCATACTAGGACGCATCGGCCTACAACAACCACATAAGTCCATTTGACTAATACGATTGTAGTCATAACAGATTGGGAGTAATGTAATACGATTGTAGTAGGACGCATCGGCCTACGACAACCACATAAGTCCATTTGACTAATACGATTGTAGTCATAACAGATTAGGAGTAATGTAATACGATTGTAGTAGGACGTATCGCCTATGACAACCACATAAAAACATTTGACTAATACGATTGTTGTTATAACAGATTGGGAGAAATGTAATACGATTGTAGTAGGACGCATCGGCCTACGACAACCACATAAGTCCATTGACTAATACGATTTTAGTCATAGGAGATTGGGTGTAATGTAATAGAATTGTAGTAGGACGCATCGGCCTACGACAACCACATAAGTCCATTTGCTAATACGATTGTAGTAATAGGACCTTCCGTTTATATATCGTGGTTGTTTGTTAGTAATTGAGCGTGAATGAATATTATTTCATTCATATACTAGGACGTATCAGCCTACGACAACCAGATATGCCCATTGACTAATACGATTGTAGTCATAACAGAATGGGAGTAATATAATAAGATTGTAGTTAGTAATTGACCATGAATGAATATTATTTCATTCATATACTAGGACGCATCGGTGTACGACAACCACATAAGTCCATTTGACTAATACGATTGTAGTCATAGGAACTTCAGTTTATATATCGTATTGGGAGTAATGTCATACGTTCATACTAGGACGCATCGGCCTACGACAACCACATAAGTCCATTTGACTAATACGATTGTAGTCATAACATATTGGGAGTAATGTAATACGATTGTAGTAGGACGCATCGGCCTACGACAACCACATAAGTCTATTTGACTAATACGATTGAAGTGATAACATATTGGGAGTAATGTAATACGATTGTAGTAGGACGCATCGGCCCACGACAACCACATAAGTCCATTTGACTAATAAGATTGTAGTAATAACAGGTTGGGATTAATGTAATGCGATTGTAGTAGGACGCATCGGCCTACAACAACCATATAAGTCCATTTGACTAATACGATTGTAGTCATAACAGATTGGGAGTAATGTAGTACGATTGTAGTAGGACGCATCGGCCTACGACAACCACATAAGTCCATTTGACTAATACGATTGTAGTAATAGGACCTTCCGTTTATATATCGTGGTTGCTAGTTAGTAATTGACCGTGAAGGAATATTATTTTACTTATATACTAGGACGCATCGGCCTACGACAACCACATAAGTCCATTTGACTAATACGATTGTAGTCATAACAGATTGAGAGTAATGCAATACGATTGTAGTCATAGGAACTTTCGTTTATATATCGTATTGGGAGTAATGTCATACGTTCATACTAGGACGCATCGGCCTACAACAACCACATAAGTCCATTTAACTAATACGATTGTAGTCATAACAGATTGGGAGTAATGTAATACGATTGTAGTAGGACGCATCGGCCTACGACAACCACATAAGTCCATTTGACTAATACGATTGTAGTCATAACAGATTAGGAGTAATGTAATACGATTGTAGTAGGACGTATCGCCTACGACAACCACATAAAAACATTTGACTAATACGATTGTAGTTATAATAGATTGGGTGAAATGTAATACGATTGTAGTAGGACGCATCGGCCTACGACAACCGCATAAGTCCATTTGACTAATACGATTGTAGTCATAGGAGATTGGGTGTAATGTAATAGAATTGTAGTAGGACGCATCGGCCTACGACAACCACATAAGTCCATTTGCTAATACGATTGTAGTAATAGGACCTTCCGTTTATATATCGTGGTTGTTTGTTAGTAATTGAGCGTGAATGAAATTATTTCATTCATATACTAGGACGTATCAGCCTACGACAACCAGATATGTCCATTGACTAATACGATTGTAGTCATAACAGAATGGGAGTAATATAATACGATTGTAGTAAGACGCGTCGGCCTACGACAACCACATAAGTCCATTGGACTAATAAGATTGTAGTTAGTAATTGACCATGAATGAATATTATTTCATTCATATACTAGGACGCATCGGTCTACGACAACCACATAAGTCCATTTGACTAATACGATTGTAGTCATAGGAACTTCAGTTTATATATCGTATTGGGAGTAATGTCATACGTTCATACTAGGACGCATCGGCCTACGACAACCACATAAGTCCATTTGACTAATACGATTGTAGTCATAACATATTGGGAGTAATGTAATACGATTGTAGTAGGACGCATCGGCCTACGACAACCACATATGTCTATTTGACTAATACGATTGAAGTCATAACATATTGGGAGTAATGTAATATGATTGTAGTAGGACGCATCGGCCCACGACAACCACATAAGTCCATTTGACTAATAAGATTGTAGTAATAACAGATTGAGATAAATGTAATACGATTTTAGTAGGACGCATCGTCGGCCTACAACAACCACATAAGTCCATTTGACTAATACGATTGTAGTCATAACAGATTGGGAGTAATGTAATACGATTGTAGTAGGACGCATCGGCCTACGACAACAACATAAGTCCATTTGACTAATACGATTGTAGTAATAGGACCTTCCGTTTATATATCGTGGTTGTTAGTTAGTAATTGACCGTGAAGGAATATTATTTCATTTATATACTAGGACGCATCGGCCTACGACAACCACATAAGTCCATTTGACTAATACGATTGTAGCCATAACAGATTGGGAGTAATGCAAAACGATTGTAGTCATAGGAACTTCCGTTTATATATCGTATTGGGAGTAATGTCATACGTTCATACTAGGACGCATCGGCCTACAACAACCACATAAGTCCATTTAACTAATACGATTGTAGTCATAACAGATTGGGAGTAATGTAATACGATTGTAGTAGGACGCATCGGCCTACGACAACCACATAAGTCCATTTGACTAATACGATTGTAGTCATAACAGATTGGGAGTAATGTAATACGATTGTAGTAGGACGTATCGCCTACGACAACCACATAAAAACATTTGACTAATACGATTGTAGTTATAACAGATTGGGAGAAATGTAATACGATTGTAGTAGGACGCATCGGCCTACGACAACCACATAAGTCCATTTGACTAATACGATTGTAGTCATAGGAGATTGGGTGTAATGTAATAGAATTGTAGTAGGACGCATCGGCCTACGACAACCACATAAGTCCATTTGCTAATACAATTGTAGTAATAGGACCTTCCGTTTATATATCGTGGTTGTTTGTTAGTAATTGAGCGTGAATGAATATTATTTCATTCATATACTAGGACGTATCAGCCTACGACAACCAGATATGTCCATTGACTAATACGATTGTAGTCATAACAGAATGGGAGTAATATAATACGATTGTAGTAAGACGCATCGGCCTACGACAACCACATAAGTCCATTGGACTAATAAGATTGTAGTTAGTAATTGACCATGAATGAATATTATTTCATTCATATACTAGGACGCATCGGTCTACGACAACCACATAAGTCCATTTGACTAATACGATTGTAGTCATAGGAACTTCAGTTTATATATCGTATTGGGAGTAATGTCATACGTTCATACTAGGACGCATCGGCCTACGACAACCACATAAGTCCATTTGACTAATACGATTGTAGTCATAACATATTGGGAGTAATGTAATACGATTGTAGTAGGACGCATCGGCCTACGACAACCACATAAGTCTATTTGACTAATACGATCGAAGTCATAACATATTGGGAGTAATGTAATACGATTGTAGTAGGACGTATCGGCCCACGACAACCACATAAGTCCATTTGACTAATAAGATTGTAGTAATAACAGATTGGGATTAATGTAATACGATTGTAGTAGGACGCATCGGCCTACAACAACCACATAAGTCCATTTGACTAATACGATTGTAGTCATAACAGATTGGGAGTAATGTAATGCGATTGTAGTAGGACGCATCGGCCTACGACAACCACATAAGTCCATTTGACTAATACAATTGTAGTAATAGGACATTCCGTTTATATATCGTGGTTGTTAGTTAGTAATTGACCGTGAAGGAATGTTATTTCATTTATATACTAGGACGCATCGGCCTACGACAACCACATAAGTCCATTTGACTAATACGATTGTAGTCATAACAGATTGGGAGTAATGCAATACGATTGTAGTCATAGGAACTTCCGTTTATATATCGTATTGGGAGTAATGTCATACGTTCATACTAGGACGCATCGGCCTACAACAACCACATAAGACCATTTAACTAATACGATTGTAGTCATAACAGATTGGGAGTAATGTAATACGATTGTAGTAGGACGCATCAGCCTACGACAACCACAAAAGTCCATTTGACTAATACGATTGTAGTCATAACAGATTAAGAGTAATGTAATACGATTGTAGTAGGACGTATCGCCTACGACAACCACATAAAAACATTTGACTAATACGATTGTAGTTATAACAGATTGGGAGAAATGTAATACGATTGTAGTAGGACGCATCGGCCTACGACAACCACATAAGTCCATTTGACTAATACGATTGTAGTCATAGGAGATTGGGTGTAATGTAATAGAATTGTAGTAGGACGCATCGGCCTACGACAACCACATAAGTCCATTTGCTAATACGATTGTAGTAATAGGACCTTCCGTTTATATATCGTGGTTGTTTGTTAGTAATTGAGCGTGAATGAATATTATTTCATTCATATACTAGGACGTATCAGCCTACGACAACCAGATATGTCCATTGACTAATACGATTGTAGTCATAACAGAATGGGAGTAATATAATACGATTGTAGTAAGATGCATCGGCCTACGACAACCACATAAGTCCATTGGACTAATAAGATTGTAGTTAGTAATTGATTTTTGTAGAGTGAATTAATTAGATAAATCTCGTCATTCAAAAATTGGTGATATAAATCGTTAAACAACAGTACAAAGAATGAGTTCAGTGCTATCAATCCCAGTCTTTGAAACAACCGCACCAAATCGAACCCCAGACACGTCTTCACTGCCGGAAACGCCAATCTGGTGGTTGTGGTGGTGGTGGCCGCCGAAGAATTGGAAGTTGTGAAAATCGCTATGGTTATCTTCCTCGTGTTTGCAGTTGCTAGGAGGATGGTAATACATACGCGATGTTTGAGGACAGTGAGAGTTGAATCTCGCCACTATTCTCGTCGCCGCATCCAGCAACTCGACGTACTTCCCCATTTTCCGGTATTGCAAAAAAAACGAATTAAGGGAAGTATGAAAGAAAAACGAGGAAGAAAGAGAATGTGTTAGAAAGCGTCCCAAATATCGGAGCCCATAAAATTTTATAAGATTGTAGTTAGTAATTGACCATGAATGAATATTATTTCATTCATATACTAGGACGCATCGGTCTACGACAACCACATAAGTCCATTTGACTAATACGATTGTAGTCATAGGAACTTCAGTTTATATATCGTATTGGGAGTAATGTCATACGTTCATACTAGGACGCATCGGCCTATGACAACCACATAAGTCCATTTGACTAATACGATTGTGGTCATAACATATTGGGAGTAATGTAATACGATTGTAGTAGGACGCATCGGCCTACGACAACCATATAAGTCTATTTGACTAATACGATTGAAGTCATAACATATTGGGAGTAATGTAATACGATTGTAGTAAGACGCATCGGCCCACGACAACCACATAAGTCCATTTGACTAATAAGATTGTAGTAATAACAGATTGGGATTAATGTAATACGATTGTAGTAGGACGCATCGGCCTACAACAACCACATAAGTCCATTTGACTAATACGATTGTAGTAATAGGACCTTCCGTTTATATATCGTGGTTGTTAGTCAGTAATTGACCGTGAATGAATATTATATCATTCATATACTAGGACGCATCGGCCTACGACAACCACATAAGTCTATTGGACTAATACGATTGTAGTCAAAGGAACTTCCGTTTATATATCGTGGTTGTTATTTAGTAATTGACCGTGAATGAATATGATTTCATTCATATACTAGGACGCATCGGCCTATGAAAACCACATAATTCCATTTTACTAATACGATTGTAGTCATAACAGATTGGGAGTAATGTAATACAATTGTAGTAGGACGCATCGGCCTACGACATTTGACTAATACGATTGTAGTAATAGGACCTTCCGTTTATATATCGTGGTTGTTAGTTAGTAATTGACTGTGAATGAATATTATTTCATTCATATACTAGGACGCATCGGCCTACGACAACCACAAAAGTCCATTTGACTAATACGATACTCATAGGAACTTCCGCTTATATATCGTGGTTGTTAGTTAGTAATTCACCGTGAATGAATATGATTTCATTCATATACGAGGACACATCGGCCTACGACAATCACATAAGTCAATTTGACTAATACGATTGTAGTCATAACAGATTGGGAGTAATGTAATACGATTATAGTAGGACGCATCGGCCTACGACAACCACATAAGTCCATTTGACTAATACGATTGTAGTAATAGGACCTTCCGTTTATATATCGTGGTTGTTAGTTAGTAATTGACCGTGAAGGAATATTATTTCATTTATATACTAGGACGCATCGGCCTACGACAACCACATAAGTCCATTTGACTAATACGATTGTAGTCATAACAGATTGGGAGTAATGCAATACGATTGTAGTCATAGGAACTTCCGTTTATATATCGTATTGGGAGTAATGTCATACGTTCATACTAGGACGCATCGGCCTACAACAACCACATAAGTCCATTTAACTAATACGATTGTAGTCATAACAGATTGGGAGTAATGTAATACGATTGTAGTAGGACGCATCGGCCTACGACAACCACATAAGTCCATTTGACTAATACGATTGTAGTCATAACAGATTGGGAGTAATGTAATACGATTGTAGTAGGACGTATCGCCTACGACAACCACATAAAAACATTTGACTAATACGATTGTAGTTATAACAGATTGGGAGAAATGTAATACGATTGTAGTAGGACGCATCGGCCTACGACAACCACATAAGTCCATTTGACTAATACGATTGTAGTCATAGGAGATTGGGTGTAATGTAATAGAATTGTAGTAGGACGCATCGGCCTACGACAACCACATAAGTCCATTTGCTAAAACGATTGTAGTAATAGGACCTTCCGTTTATATATCGTGGTTGTTTGTTAGTAATTGAGCGTGAATGAATATTATTTCATTCATATACTAGGACGTATCAGCCTACGACAACCAGATATGTCCATTGACTAATACGATTGTAGTCATAACAGAATGGGAGTAATATAATACGATTGTAGTAAGACGCGTCGGCCTACGACAACCACATAAGTCCATTGGACTAATAAGATTGTAGTTAGTAATTGACCATGAATGAATATTATTTCATTCATATACTAGGACGCATCGGTCTACGACAACCACATAAGTCCATTTGACTAATACGATTGTAGTCATAGGAACTTCAGTTTATATATCGTATTGGGAGTAATGTCATACGTTCATACTAGGACGCATCGGCCTACGACAACCACATAAGTCCATTTGACTAATACGATTGTAGTCATAACATATTGGGAGTAATGTAATACGATTGTAGTAGGACGCATCGGCCTACGACAACCACATATGTCTATTTGACTAATACGATTGAAGTCATAACATATTGGGAGTAATGTAATACGATTGTAGTAGGACGCATCGGCCCACGACAACCACATAAGTCCATTTGACTAATAAGATTGTAGTAATAACAGATTGGGATTAATGTAATACGATTTTAGTAGGACGCATCGGCCTACAACAACCACATAAGTCCATTTGACTAATACGATTGTAGTCATAACAGATTGGGAGTAATGTAATACGATTGTAGTAGGACGCATCGGCCTACGACAACCACATAAGTCCATTTGACTAATACGATTGTAGTAATAGGACCTTCCGTTTATATATCGTGGTTGTTAGTTTGTAATTGACCGTGAAGGAATATTATTTCATTTATATACTAGGACGCATCGGCCTACGACAACCACATAAGTCCATTTGACTAATACGATTGTAGCCATAACAGATTGGGAGTAATGCAAAACGATTGTAGTCATAGGAACTTCCGTTTATATATCGTATTGGGAGTAATGTCATACGTTCATACTAGGACGCATCGGCCTACAACAACCACATAAGTCCATTTAGCTAATACGATTGTAGTCATAACAGATTGGGAGTAATGTAATACGATTGTAGTAGGACGCATCGGCCTACGACAACCACATAAGTCTATTTGACTAATACGATTGTAGTCATAACAGATTGGGAGTAATGTAATACGATTGTAGTAGGACGTCTCGCCTACGACAACCACATAAAAACATTTGACTAATACGATTGTAGTTATAACAGATTGGGAGAAATGTAATACGATTGTAGTAGGACGCATCGGCCTACGACAACCACATAAGTCCATTTGACTAATACGATTGTAGTCATAGGAGATTGGGTGTAATGTAATAGAATTGTAGTAGGACGCATCGGCCTACGTGATAGCATCCTAGGCAGCTCAATTCTATTCAAGTACAAGGATGAAGCGTTGCAATCTCAAAGAGGACCTTTAACAAGATGTCAAGCTAAAAAATTTCAAAACACAATTATTGGACTTCAAGTGCACATAAAGTAGCCTTTAATTGTCGAGAAAGAGCTCCAGCCCAGAGGAGAAGAATTGTTGAAGTTTTACAATTATTTGGTAGCTCAAATTGAAGTCCAAGAGGAGGAAGATTTGGTCACCCAAATCAGCCCTTGGAGTACACCAAAAAGGCTCAAAATGAGCTTAAAAGAAGTCCAAAAGGAGGTACTACAAAATGAGCCCAATTGGAGTCCAAACAAATGGCCCAAACTAGTTGTTTTAAGACCCAAATCTGCCCCAAAGGGTCTTGGCCGCCCCTCACCTAACCAAAGACTTTTCTTAGATTTTAGCAACCACCTACCTTATTGTAATAATTATGTTTTCTATTACAACCACCCCACCTAGTTTTTTAATGTTATTTTTATGCCTTTGTACTCCTATAAATAGGATGTTCTTCTCATTCATAAGACAGATTATTATTGATTGAGTATATCACTTTGAGAGTTCTTTTGAACCTTTGTTACTTGTGCTTTGAGATTTGTCTTTCAACCTTTACTAGTTCATAGTTCAAGGTAGTAAGATTACTTCTCTTTTGTGATATCTTTGATTCCTTTGTGGTATTCTTAGAAGGCGATTAATACTAGTATTAATTGTTGTCTCAAGTTACTCGTAAAGTGGTCAAGATCCGAATCTATTGTTTTGATTTGCTTTTTAAGTAAAGGCGTTTGATTTCTTTCATAAATCAAGACGTTGTTACTTTGATCTTGTCAAGGCTATAGAACTTGCGTTCTTGAAAGTTCTCGGAATTCTTTCCTTGAATCTTTCCCATATCCTTTATTTTCGTCTCTTTAATTCTAGTTGTTCAATTCATGTTGTTATTGCTTCACAAGAAATAGTAGGTGCTGCTAATCAGATCCCCAAGGAATTCAAATTGTAACATCTATAGCAATACCAAGCATATCAAGTTTCAACAAGCAAAATACTCTTAAGAAATTAAAATCCACATGCAATAGCTGTGGTGGTGCTACTCAGATCCACTTTCATTTCCATGAGACTATAGTGCTAAACGAAAACAGAAATGAGAAAACAGCATAACCCAAAACTGCCTTGTAAATTCTGTTCCAATGTCCACTTCTCAACGATTGGCCTTGGCAACTCTTTCAATCTCATCCTTCTTCTTAATGGCATAGCTGCAGAAACAAAAATCATTCACAGGAGTAAGCAATAAAGTCGTACATATCCAAAGAAACTGAGTTTCGTCTCTTTAATTCTAGTTGTTCAATTCATGTTGTTATTGCTTCCGCATTTACTTCTCAAATTCTTGCTCTAGTTTGGATTCCCGACCTAGTTGTTATCACTACGACAACCACATAAGTCCATTTGCTAATACAATTGTAGTAATAGGACCTTCCGTTTATATATCGTGGTTGTTTGTTAGTAATTGAGTGTGAATGAATATTATTTCATTCATATACTAGGACGTATCAGCCTACGACAACCAGATATGTCCATTGACTAATACGATTGTAGTCATAACAGAATGGGAGTAATATAATACGATTGTAGTAAGATGCATCGGCCTACGACAACCACATAAGTCCATTGGACTAATAAGATTGTAGTTAGTAATTGACCATGAATGAATATTATTTCATTCATATACTAGGACGCATCGGTCTACGACAACCACATAAGTCCATTTGACTAATACGATTGTAGTCATAGGAACTTCAGTTTATATATCGTATTGGGAGTAATGTCATACGTTCATACTAGGACGCATCGGCCTACGACAACCACATAAGTCCATTTGACTAATACGATTGTAGTCATAACATATTGGGAGTAATGTAATACGATTGTAGTAGAACGCATCGGCCTACGACAACCACATAAGTCCATTTGACTAATACGATTGTGGTCATAACATATTGGGAGTAATGTAATACGATTGTAGTAGGACGCATCGGCCTACGACAACCACATAAGTCAAATTGACTAATACGATTGTAGTAATAGGACATTCCGTTTATATATCGTGGTTGTTAGTTAGTAATTGACCGTGAAGGAATGTTATTTCATTTATATACTAGGACGCATCGGCCTACGACAACCACATAAGTCCATTTGACTAATACGATTGTAGTCATAACAGATTGGGAGTAATGCAATACGATTGTAGTCATAGGAACTTCCGTTTATATATCGTATTGGGAGTAATGTCATACGTTCATACTAGGACGCATCGGCCTACAACAACCACATAAGTCCATTTAACTAATACGATTGTAGTCATAACAGATTGGGAGTAATGTAATACGATTGTAGTAGGACGCATCAGCCCACGACAACCACAAAAGTCCATTTGACTAATACGATTGTAGTCATAACAGATTGGGAGTAATGTAATACGATTGTAGTAGGACGTATCGCCTACGACAACCACATAAAAACATTTGACTAATACGATTGTAGTTATAACAGATTGGGAGAAATGTAATACGATTGTAGTAGGACGCATCGGCCTACGACAACCACATAAGTCCATTTGACTAATACGATTGTAGTCATAGGAGATTGGGTGTAATGTAATAGAATTGTAGAAGGACGCATCGGCCTACGACAACCACATAAGTCCATTTGCTAATACGATTGTAGTAATAGGACCTTCCGTTTATATATCGTGGTTGTTTGTTAGTAATTGAGCGTGAATGAATATTATTTCATTCATATACTAGGACGTATCAGCCTACGACAACCAGATATGTCCATTGACTAATACGATTGTAGTCATAACAGAATGGGAGTAATATAATACGATTGTAGTAAGATGCATCGGCCTACGACAACCACATAAGTCCATTGGACTAATAAGATTGTAGTTAGTAATTGACCATGAATGAATATTATTTCATTCATATACTAGGACGCATCGGTCTACGACAACCACATAAGTCCATTTGACTAATACGATTATAGTCATAGGAAGTTCAGTTTATATATCGTATTGGGAGTAATGTCATACGTTCATACTAGGACGCATCGGCCTAAGACAACCACATAAGTCCATTTGACTAATACGATTGTGGTCATAACATATTGGGAGTAATGTAATACGATTGTAGTAGGACGCATCGGCCTACGACAACCACATAAGTCTATTTGACTAATACGATTGAAGTCATAACATATTGGGAGTAATGTAATACGATTGTAGTAGGACGCATCGGCCCACGACAACCACATAAGTCCATTTGACTAATAAGATTGTAGTAATAACAGATTGGGATTAATGTAATACGATTGTAGTAGGACGCATCGGCCTACAACAACCACATAAGTCCATTTGACTAATACGATTGTAGTAATAGGACCTTCCGTTTATATATCGTGGTTGTTAGTCAGTAATTGACCGTGAATGAATATTATTTCATTCATATACTAGGACGCATCGGCCTACGACAACCACATAAGTCTATTGGACTAATACGATAGTAGTCAAAGGAACTTCCGTTTATATATCGTGGTTGTTATTTAGTAATTGACCGTGAATGAATATGATTTCATTCATATACTAGGACGCATCGGCCTATGAAAACCACATAATTCCATTTTACTAATACGATTGTAGTCATAACAGATTGGGAGTAATGTAATACAATTGTAGTAGGACGCATCGGCCTACGACATTTGACTAATACGATTGTAGTAATAGGACCTTCCTTTTATATATCGTGGTTGTTTGTTAGTAATTGATTGTGAATGAATATTATTTCATTCATATACTAGGTCGCATCGGCCTACGACAACCACAAAAGTCCATTTGACTAATACGATACTCATAGGAACTTCCGCTTATATATCGTGGTTGTTAGTTAGTAATTCACCGTGAATGAATATGATTTCATTCATATACGAGGACACATCGGCCTACGACAATCACATAAGTCAATTTGACTAATACGATTGTAGTCATAACAGATTGGGAGTAATGTAATACGATTATAGTAGGACGCATCGGCCTACGACAACCACATAAGTCCATTTGACTAATACGATTGTAGTAATAGGACCTTCCGTTTATATATCGTGGTTGTTAGTTAGTAATTGACCGTGAAGGAATATTATTTCATTTATATACTAGGACGCATCGGCCTACGACAACCACATAAGTCCATTTGACTAATACGATTGTAGTCATAACAGATTGGGAGTAATGCAATACGATTGTAGTCATAGGAACTTCCGTTTATATATCGTATTGGGAGTAATGTCATACGTTCATACTAGGACGCATCGGCCTACAACAACCACATAAGTCCATTTAACTAATACGATTGTAGTCATAACAGATTGGGAGTAATGTAATACGATTGTAGTAGGACGCATCGGCCTACGACAACCACATAAGTCCATTTGACTAATACGATTGTAGTCATAACAGATTGGGAGTAATGTAATACGATTGTAGTAGGACGTATCGCCTACGACAACCACATAAAAACATTTGACTAATACGATTGTAGTTATAACAGATTGGGAGAAATGTAATACGATTGTAGTAGGACGCATCGGCCTACGACAACCACATAAGTCCATTTGACTAATACGATTGTAGTCATAGGAGATTGGGTGTAATGTAATAGAATTGTAGTAGGACGCATCGGCCTACGACAACCACATAAGTCCATTTGCTAAATCGATTGTATTAATAGGACCTTCCGTTTATATATCGTGGTTGTTTGTTAGTAATTGAGCGTGAATGAATATTATTTCATTCATATACTAGGACGTATCAGCCTACGACAACCAGATATGTCCATTGACTAATACGATTGTAGTCATAACATAATGGGAGTAATATAATACGATTGTAGTAAGACACGTCGGCCTACGACAACCACATAAGTCCATTGGACTAATAAGATTGTAGTTAGTAATTGACCATGAATGAATATTATTTCATTCATATACTAGGACGCATCGGTCTACGACAACCACATAAGTCCATTTGACTAATACGATTGTAGTCATAGGAACTTCAGTTTATATATCGTATTGGGAGTAATGTCATACGTTCATACTAGGACGCATCGGCCTACGACAACCACATAAGTCAATTTGACGAATACGATTGTAGTCATAACATATTGGGAGTAATGTAATACGATTGTAGTAGGACGCATCGGCCTACGACAACCACATATGTCTATTTGACTAATACGATTGAAGTCATAACATATTGGGAGTAATGTAATACGATTGTAGTAGGACGCATCGGCCCACGACAACCACATAAGTCCATTTGACTAATAAGATTGTAGTAATAACAGATTGGGATTAATGTAATACGATTTTAGTAGGACGCATCGGCCTACAACAACCACATAAGTCCATTTGACTAATACGATTGTAGTAGGACGCATCGGCCTACGACAACCACATAAGTCCATTTGACTAATACGATTGTAGTAATAGGACCTTCCGTTTATATATCGTGGTTGTTAGTTAGTAATTGACCGTGAAGGAATATTATTTCATTTATATACTAGGACGCATCGGCCTACGACAACCACATAAGTCCATTTGACTAATACGATTGTAGTCATAACAGATTGGGAGTAATGCAATACGACTGTAGTCATAGGAACTTCCGTTTATATATCGTATTGGGAGTAATGTCATACGTTCATACTAGGACGCATCGGCCTACAACAACCACATAAGTCCATTTAACTAATACGATTGTAGTCATAACAGATTGGGAGTAATGTAATACGATTGTTGTAGGACGCATCGGCCTACGACAACCACATAAGTCCATTTGACTAATACGATTGTAGTCATAACAGATTGGGAGTAATGTAATACGATTGTAGTAGGACGTATCGCCTACGACAACCACATAAAAACATTTGACTAATACGATTGTAGTTATAACAGATTGGGAGAAATGTAATACGATTGTAGTAGGACGCATCGGCCTACGACAACCACATAAGTCCATTTGACTAATACGATTGTAGTCATAGGAGATTGGGTGTAATGTAATAGAATTGTAGTAGGACGCATCGGCCTACGACAACCACATAAGTCCATTTGCTAATACAATTGTAGTAATAGGACCTTCCGTTTATATATCGTGGTTGTTTGTTAGTAATTGAGCGTGAATGAATATTATTTCATTCATATACTAGGACGTATCAGCCTACGACAACCAGATATGTCCATTGACTAATACGATTGTAGTCATAACAGAATGGGAGTAATATAATACGATTGTAGTAAGACGCATCGGCCTACGACAACCACAGAAGTCCATTGGACTAATAAGATTGTAGTTAGTAATTGACCATGAATGAATATTATTTCATTCATATACTAGGACGCATCGGTCTACGACAACCACATAAGTCCATTTGACTAATACGATTGTAGTTATAGGAACTTCAGTTTATATATCGTATTGGGAGTAATGTCATACGTTCATACTAGGACGCATCGGCCTACGACCACCACATAAGTCCATTTGACTAATACGATTGTAGTCATAACATATTGGGAGTAATGTAATACGATTGTAGTAGGACGCATCGGCCTACGACAACCACATAAGTCTATTTGACTAATACGATTGAAGTCATAACATATTGGGAGTAATGTAATACGATTGTAGTAGGACGCATCGGCCCACGACAACCACATAAGTCCATTTGACTAATAAGATTGTAGTAATAACAGATTGGGATTAATGTAATACGATTGTAGTAGGACGCATCGGCCTACAACAACCACATAAGTCCATTTGACTAATACGATTGTAGTCATAACAGATTGGGAGTAATGTAATGCGATTGTAGTAGGACGCATCGGCCTACGACAACCACATAAGTCCATTTGACTAATACAATTGTAGTAATAGGACCTTCCGTTTATATATCGTGGTTGTTAGTTAGTAATTGACCATGAAGGAATGTTATTTCATTTATATACTAGGACGCATCGGCCTACGACAACCACATAAGTCCATTTGACTAATACGATTGTAGTCATAACAGATTGGGAGTAATGCAATACGATTGTAGTCATAGGAACTTCCGTTTATATATCGAATTGGGAGTAATGTCATACGTTCATACTAGGACGCATCGGCCTACAACAACCACGTAAGTCCATTTAACTAATACGATTGTAGTCATAACAGATTGGGAGTAATGTAATACGATTGTAGTAGGACGCATCGGCCTACGACAATCACATAAGTCCATTTGACTAATACGATTGTAGTCATAACAGATTGGGAGTAATGTAATACGATTGTAGTAGGACGTATCGCCTACGACAACCACATAAAAACATTTGACTAATACGATTGTAGTTATAACAGATTGGGAGAAATGTAATACGATTGTAGTAGGACGCATCGGCCTACGACAACCATATAAGTCCATTTGACTAATACAATTGTAGTCATAGGAGATTGGGTGTAATGTAATAGAATTGTAGTAGGACGCATCGGCCTACGACAACCACATAAGTCCATTTGCTAATACGATTGTAGTAATAGGACCTTCCGTTTATATATCGTGGTTGTTTGTTAGTAATTGAGCGTGAATGAATATTATTTCATTCATATACTAGGACGTATCAGCCTACGACAACCAGATATGTCCATTGACTAATACGATTGTAGTCATAACAGAATGGGAGTAATATAATACGATTGTAGTAAGACGCATCGGCCTACGACAACCACATAAGTCCATTGGACTAATAAGATTGTAGTTAGTAATTGACCATGAATGAATATTATTTCATTCATATACTAGGACGCATCGGTCTACGATAACCACATAAGTCCATTTGACTAATACGATTGTAGTCATAGGAACTTCAGTTTATATATCGTATTGGGAGTAATGTCATACGTTCATACTAGGACGCATCGGCCTATGACAACCACATAAGTCCATTTGACTAATACGATTGTAGTCATAACATATTGGGAGTAATGTAATACGATTGTAGTAGGACGCATCGGCCTACGACAACCACATAAGTCTATTTGACTAATACGATTGAAGTCATAACATATTGGGAGTAATGTAATACGATTGTAGTAGGACGCATCGGCCCACGACAACCACATAAGTCCATTTGACTAATAAGATTGTAGTAATAACAGATTGGGATTAATGTAATACGATTGTAGTAGGACGCATCGGCCTACAACAACCACATAAGTCCATTTGACTAATACGATTGTAGTAATAGGACCTTCCGTTTATATATCGTGGTTGTTAGTCAGTAATTGACCGTGAATGAATATTATTTCATTCATATACTAGGACGCATCGGCCTACGACAACCACATAAGTCTATTGGACTAATACGATAGTAGTCAAAGGAACTTCCGTTTATATATCGTGGTTGTTATTTAGTAATTGACCGTGAATGAATATGATTTCATTCATATACTAGGACGCATCGGCCTATGAAAACCACATAATTCCATTTTACTAATACGATTGTAGTCATAACAGATTGGGAGTAATGTAATACAATTGTAGTAGGACGCATCGGCCTACGACATTTGACTAATACGATTGTAGTAATAGGACCTTCCGTTTATATATCGTGGTTGTTAGTTAGTAATTGACTGTGAATGAATATTATTTCATTCATATACTAGGACGCATCGGCCTACGACAACCACAAAAGTCCATTTGACTAATACGATTGTAGTCATAACAGATTGGGAGTAATGTAATACGATTGTAGTCATAGAACCTTCCGTTTATATATCGTATTGGGAGTAATGTCATAGTTTATACTAGGACGCATCGGCCTACGACAACCACATACGTCCATTTGACTAATACGATTGTAGTCATAACAGATTGGGAGAATGTAATACGATTGTAGTAGGACGTATCGGTCCACGTACTACAATCGTATTAGTCAAATGGATTTATGTGGTTGTCGTAGGCCATTTGACTAATACGATTGTAGTCATAACAGATTGGGAGTAATGTAATATGATTTTAGTAGGACGCATCGGCCTACGACAACCACATAAGTCCATTTGACTAATACGATTGTAGTCATAACAGATTGGGAGAAATGTAATACGATTATAGTAATTGACCATGAATGAATATGATCTAATTCATATACTAGGACGCATTGGCCTACGACAACCACATAAGTCCATTGACTACAATCGTATTAGTCAAATGGACTTATGTGGTTGTCGTAGGCCGATCGTCCTACTACAATCGTATTACATTACTCCCAATATGTTATGACTACAATCATATTAGTCAAATGGACTTATGTGGTTGTCCCAATTAAATTGGCATGTAATAACAGTATTTTTGGGAATAACCAATCAATTACTACTACTATCGTATTGGGAATGACCAATTACTGATTGTAGTTAGTAATTGACCACAATACTATTGACTAATTCATTACTACAATCGTATAGTCAATTGTCAAATGGACTTTTGTGATTGTCGTTCCTATGACTACAATCGTATTACATTACGATTTAATTGTATGCGTCCTACTACAATCGTATGATATTACTCCCAATACGATTTACATTACTCCCACGGTCAATTCACGGTCATATACTAGGACGCATCCTATGTGACCGTCCTTGTCAACTAATCTGTTATTACATTACTAGGAAATTATGCGACAAATGGACTAATACATTAAGTCCAATTTAGTAATAGGACTAATAATATTCATAGTATGGCAATCATTTGACTACAATCGTATTAGTCAAATGGACTTATGTGGACTAATACGATTGTAGTAATATGTAATATTAATTATGTGGACGCATCGTCCATACATAAGTCCATTTGACTAATACGATTGTAGTCAAATGACCCATACTATGAATCAATTATATTAATATTACATATGATTACGATGCGTCCTAGTACAATAATATATATCATATTTAATCGTATTACATTACTCCCAATCTGTTATGACTGCTCCTATGACTACAATCGTATTACATTACTCCCAATCTGTTATGACTACAATATGAAATAATATTTCATTATTTCATATTGTAATATGACCATTATTGTATTACTACCAATTTACTCACATAAGTTCAAATGACCGTCATATTACATACTAGACATAAGTCCATTGGACTAATACGATTGTAGTCATAGGACTACATATATAAACGGATAATACGTTCATACTAGAACTACAATCGTATTAGTCAATCGTAAGTGACAATCAATCCTATTATATTTACCGTGAATGACTTACAATTGTATTACGTAATATACTAGGAACGATTGTTATTACATGCCAGTTTACATTTATACTAAATTGGGAATGAAATCATAGTGATTGTCGTAGGCTGATGCGTCCTAGTATGTGAATGAAATCATATTCATTCATGGTCAATTACTAACTACAATCGTATTAGTCCAATGGACTTATGTGGTTGTCGTAAGCCGATGCGTCCTAGTATATGAATGAAATCATATTCATTCACGGTCACTTACTAACTACAATCGTATTAGTCCAATGGACTTATGTGGTCATCGTAGGACCATTGGACGTAATAACAACCAATGTACACGATGTCATATTGGGAGTAATCCCAATCGTATTTCATATGAATGTATATGATCGTATGAATATAATAGTACATTATATGTATTGACTAAATACTACAATCGTATTGGTCCATCCTTCCGATGGGTCAATTACTAACTACAATCGTATTAGTCCAATGGACTTATGTGGTTGTCGTAAGCCGATGCGTCCTAGTATATGAATGAAATCATATTCATTCACGGTCACTTACTAACTACAATCGTATTAGTCCAATGGACTTATGTGGTCATCGTAGGACCATTGGACGTAATAACAACCAATGTACACGATGTCATATTGGGAGTAAATGTAGACTAAATTGGTCCTATTATGACTAATACGATATATAATAATATTCATTAATCGTATTGTCCTATTAATAGTAAATTGGTCCATCCTTCCGATGGGACTAAATTGGAAATAATGTCCAAGTATTGGACTAATACGATTGTAGTCAACGATAGGAACGTATTAATAAGTCCATGCGTCCTACTACAATCGTATGGTTGTTATTTAGTAATTGACCATCGTATTAGTCCTATTAGTCTATGAATATAATTTCATTCATATACTAGGACGCATCGGCCTACGACAATCACATAAGTCATATACTAGGACCTTTCGATTGGGAATGACCAATCATATGAATGAATATGATTTCACGTCTATGAATATGATATATATTATTGTACTAGGACGCATCGTATTAGTCAAATGGACTTATGTGGTTGTCGTAGGTCGATGCGTCCTACTACAATCGTATTACATTACTCCCAATCTGTTATGACTACAATCGTACTAGTCAAATGGACTAATCTGTTATGAATCGACCGTCACATTAGTCCATGAAATAATATATGACCTTCCGTTTATATATAATATCCATTGGACTTATTATTTCATTCATAGGTCATATACTATGAAATAATATTCATAGTATAAGAGTAATAGGACCTTCCGTTTATATAGTAAACGACAAATGGGACTTATTACTATTTATCAAGGTAATATGATTTCATTCATATACTAGGAACTTCCTATCGTAGATTGACCACTAATAAGTCCATTGGACTAATACGATTGTAGTAATAGGAACTTCCGTTTAAATATCGTGGTTGTTATTTAGTAATTGACTGTCTATGAATATGATTTCATTCATATACTAGGACGCATCGGCCTATGAAAACCACATAATTCCATTTTACTAATACGATTGTAGTCATAACAGATTGGGAGTAATGTAATACAATTGTAGTAGGACGCATCGGCCTACGACATTTGACTAATACGATTGTAGTAATAGGACCTTCCGTTTATATATCGTGGTTGTTAGTTAGTAATTGACTGTGAATGAATATTATTTCATTCATATACTAGGACGCATCGGCCTACGACAACCACAAAAGTCCATTTGACTAATACGATTGTAGTCATAACAGATTGGGAGTAATGTAATACGATTGTAGTCATAGAAACTTCCGTTTATATACCGTATGGGGAGTAACATATTCATACTAGGACGCGTAGGCCGATGCTTCCTAGTATATGAATGAAATCATATTCATTCACGGTCAATTACTAAATAACAACCATGATATATAAACGGAAGGTCCTATTACTACAATCGTATTAGTCAAATGGATTTATGTGGTTGTCGTAGGCCATTTGACTAATACGATTGTAGTCATAACAGATTGGGAGTAATGTAATATGATTTTAGTAGGACGCATCGGCCTACGACAACCACATAAGTCCATTTGACTAATACGATTGTAGTCATAACAGATTGGGAGAAATGTAATACGATTATAGTAATTGACCATGAATGAATATGATCTAATTCATATACTAGGACGCATTGGCCTACGACAACCACATAAGTCCATTGACTACAATCGTATTAGTCAAATGGACTTATGTGGTTGTCGTAGGCCGATCGTCCTACTACAATCGTATTACATTACTCCCAATATGTTATGACTACAATCATATTAGTCAAATGGACTTATGTGGTTGTCCCAATTAAATTGGCATGTAATAACAGTATTTTTGGGAATAACCAATCAATTACTACTACTATCGTATTGGGAATGACCAATTACTGATTGTAGTTAGTAATTGACCACAATACTATTGACTAATTCATTACTACAATCGTATAGTCAATTGTCAAATGGACTTTTGTGATTGTCGTTCCTATGACTACAATCGTATTACATTACGATTTAATTGTATGCGTCCTACTACAATCGTATGATATTACTCCCAATACGATTTACATTACTCCCACGGTCAATTCACGGTCATATACTAGGACGCATCCTATGTGACCGTCCTTGTCAACTAATCTGTTATTACATTACTAGGAAATTATGCGACAAATGGACTAATACATTAAGTCCAATTTAGTAATAGGACTAATAATATTCATAGTATGGCAATCATTTGACTACAATCGTATTAGTCAAATGGACTTATGTGGACTAATACGATTGTAGTAATATGTAATATTAATTATGTGGACGCATCGTCCATACATAAGTCCATTTGACTAATACGATTGTAGTCAAATGACCCATACTATGAATCAATTATATTAATATTACATATGATTACGATGCGTCCTAGTACAATAATATATATCATATTTAATCGTATTACATTACTCCCAATCTGTTATGACTGCTCCTATGACTACAATCGTATTACATTACTCCCAATCTGTTATGACTACAATATGAAATAATATTTCATTATTTCATATTGTAATATGACCATTATTGTATTACTACCAATTTACTCACATAAGTTCAAATGACCGTCATATTACATACTAGACATAAGTCCATTGGACTAATACGATTGTAGTCATAGGACTACATATATAAACGGATAATACGTTCATACTAGAACTACAATCGTATTAGTCAATCGTAAGTGACAATCAATCCTATTATATTTACCGTGAATGACTTACAATTGTATTACGTAATATACTAGGAACGATTGTTATTACATGCCAGTTTACATTTATACTAAATTGGGAATGAAATCATAGTGATTGTCGTAGGCTGATGCGTCCTAGTATGTGAATGAAATCATATTCATTCATGGTCAATTACTAACTACAATCGTATTAGTCCAATGGACTTATGTGGTTGTCGTAAGCCGATGCGTCCTAGTATATGAATGAAATCATATTCATTCACGGTCACTTACTAACTACAATCGTATTAGTCCAATGGACTTATGTGGTCATCGTAGGACCATTGGACGTAATAACAACCAATGTACACGATGTCATATTGGGAGTAATCCCAATCGTATTTCATATGAATGTATATGATCGTATGAATATAATAGTACATTATATGTATTGACTAAATACTACAATCGTATTGGTCCATCCTTCCGATGGGTCAATTACTAACTACAATCGTATTAGTCCAATGGACTTATGTGGTTGTCGTAAGCCGATGCGTCCTAGTATATGAATGAAATCATATTCATTCACGGTCACTTACTAACTACAATCGTATTAGTCCAATGGACTTATGTGGTCATCGTAGGACCATTGGACGTAATAACAACCAATGTACACGATGTCATATTGGGAGTAAATGTAGACTAAATTGGTCCTATTATGACTAATACGATATATAATAATATTCATTAATCGTATTGTCCTATTAATAGTAAATTGGTCCATCCTTCCGATGGGACTAAATTGGAAATAATGTCCAAGTATTGGACTAATACGATTGTAGTCAACGATAGGAACGTATTAATAAGTCCATGCGTCCTACTACAATCGTATGGTTGTTATTTAGTAATTGACCATCGTATTAGTCCTATTAGTCTATGAATATAATTTCATTCATATACTAGGACGCATCGGCCTACGACAATCACATAAGTCATATACTAGGACCTTTCGATTGGGAATGACCAATCATATGAATGAATATGATTTCACGTCTATGAATATGATATATATTATTGTACTAGGACGCATCGTATTAGTCAAATGGACTTATGTGGTTGTCGTAGGTCGATGCGTCCTACTACAATCGTATTACATTACTCCCAATCTGTTATGACTACAATCGTACTAGTCAAATGGACTAATCTGTTATGAATCGACCGTCACATTAGTCCATGAAATAATATATGACCTTCCGTTTATATATAATATCCATTGGACTTATTATTTCATTCATAGGTCATATACTATGAAATAATATTCATAGTATAAGAGTAATAGGACCTTCCGTTTATATAGTAAACGACAAATGGGACTTATTACTATTTATCAAGGTAATATGATTTCATTCATATACTAGGAACTTCCTATCGTAGATTGACCACTAATAAGTCCATTGGACTAATACGATTGTAGTAATAGGAACTTCCGTTTAAATATCGTGGTTGTTATTTAGTAATTGACTGTCTATGAATATGATTTCATTCATATACTAGGACGCATCGGCCTACGACAATCACATAAGTCCATTTGACTAATACGATTGTAGTCATAACAGATTGGGAGTAATGTAATACAATTGTAGTAGGACGCATCGGCCTACGACATTTGACTAATACGATTGTAGTAATAGGACCTTCCGTTTATATATCGTGGTTGTTAGTTAGTAATTGACTGTGAATGAATATTATTTCATTCATATACTAGGACGCATCGGCCTACGACAACCACAAAAGTCCATTTGACTAATACGATTGTAGTCATAACAGATTGGGAGTAATGTAATACGATTGTAGTCATAGAAACTTCCGTTTATATACCGTATGGGGAGTAACATATTCATACTAGGACGCGTAGGCCGATGCTTCCTAGTATATGAATGAAATCATATTCATTCACGGTCAATTACTAAATAACAACCATGATATATAAACGGAAGGTCCTATTACTACAATCGTATTAGTCAAATGGATTTATGTGGTTGTCGTAGGCCATTTGACTAATACGATTGTAGTCATAACAGATTGGGAGTAATGTAATATGATTTTAGTAGGACGCATCGGCCTACGACAACCACATAAGTCCATTTGACTAATACGATTGTAGTAATAGGACCTTCCATTTATATATCGTGGTTGTTATTTAGTAATTGACCGTGAATGAACGTGATTTCATTCGATTGTAGTAGGACGCATTGGCCTACGACAACCACATAAGTCCATTGACTACAATCGTATTAGTCAAATGGACTTATGTGGTTGTCGTAGGCCGATCGTCCTACTACAATCGTATTACATTACTCCCAATATGTTATGACTACAATCATATTAGTCAAATGGACTTATGTGGTTGTCCCAATTAAATTGGCATGTAATAACAGTATTTTTGGGAATAACCAATCAATTACTACTACTATCGTATTGGGAATGACCAATTACTGATTGTAGTTAGTAATTGACCACAATACTATTGACTAATTCATTACTACAATCGTATAGTCAATTGTCAAATGGACTTTTGTGATTGTCGTTCCTATGACTACAATCGTATTACATTACGATTTAATTGTATGCGTCCTACTACAATCGTATGATATTACTCCCAATACGATTTACATTACTCCCACGGTCAATTCACGGTCATATACTAGGACGCATCCTATGTGACCGTCCTTGTCAACTAATCTGTTATTACATTACTAGGAAATTATGCGACAAATGGACTAATACATTAAGTCCAATTTAGTAATAGGACTAATAATATTCATAGTATGGCAATCATTTGACTACAATCGTATTAGTCAAATGGACTTATGTGGACTAATACGATTGTAGTAATATGTAATATTAATTATGTGGACGCATCGTCCATACATAAGTCCATTTGACTAATACGATTGTAGTCAAATGACCCATACTATGAATCAATTATATTAATATTACATATGATTACGATGCGTCCTAGTACAATAATATATATCATATTTAATCGTATTACATTACTCCCAATCTGTTATGACTGCTCCTATGACTACAATCGTATTACATTACTCCCAATCTGTTATGACTACAATATGAAATAATATTTCATTATTTCATATTGTAATATGACCATTATTGTATTACTACCAATTTACTCACATAAGTTCAAATGACCGTCATATTACATACTAGACATAAGTCCATTGGACTAATACGATTGTAGTCATAGGACTACATATATAAACGGATAATACGTTCATACTAGAACTACAATCGTATTAGTCAATCGTAAGTGACAATCAATCCTATTATATTTACCGTGAATGACTTACAATTGTATTACGTAATATACTAGGAACGATTGTTATTACATGCCAGTTTACATTTATACTAAATTGGGAATGAAATCATAGTGATTGTCGTAGGCTGATGCGTCCTAGTATGTGAATGAAATCATATTCATTCATGGTCAATTACTAACTACAATCGTATTAGTCCAATGGACTTATGTGGTTGTCGTAAGCCGATGCGTCCTAGTATATGAATGAAATCATATTCATTCACGGTCACTTACTAACTACAATCGTATTAGTCCAATGGACTTATGTGGTCATCGTAGGACCATTGGACGTAATAACAACCAATGTACACGATGTCATATTGGGAGTAATCCCAATCGTATTTCATATGAATGTATATGATCGTATGAATATAATAGTACATTATATGTATTGACTAAATACTACAATCGTATTGGTCCATCCTTCCGATGGGTCAATTACTAACTACAATCGTATTAGTCCAATGGACTTATGTGGTTGTCGTAAGCCGATGCGTCCTAGTATATGAATGAAATCATATTCATTCACGGTCACTTACTAACTACAATCGTATTAGTCCAATGGACTTATGTGGTCATCGTAGGACCATTGGACGTAATAACAACCAATGTACACGATGTCATATTGGGAGTAAATGTAGACTAAATTGGTCCTATTATGACTAATACGATATATAATAATATTCATTAATCGTATTGTCCTATTAATAGTAAATTGGTCCATCCTTCCGATGGGACTAAATTGGAAATAATGTCCAAGTATTGGACTAATACGATTGTAGTCAACGATAGGAACGTATTAATAAGTCCATGCGTCCTACTACAATCGTATGGTTGTTATTTAGTAATTGACCATCGTATTAGTCCTATTAGTCTATGAATATAATTTCATTCATATACTAGGACGCATCGGCCTACGACAATCACATAAGTCATATACTAGGACCTTTCGATTGGGAATGACCAATCATATGAATGAATATGATTTCACGTCTATGAATATGATATATATTATTGTACTAGGACGCATCGTATTAGTCAAATGGACTTATGTGGTTGTCGTAGGTCGATGCGTCCTACTACAATCGTATTACATTACTCCCAATCTGTTATGACTACAATCGTACTAGTCAAATGGACTAATCTGTTATGAATCGACCGTCACATTAGTCCATGAAATAATATATGACCTTCCGTTTATATATAATATCCATTGGACTTATTATTTCATTCATAGGTCATATACTATGAAATAATATTCATAGTATAAGAGTAATAGGACCTTCCGTTTATATAGTAAACGACAAATGGGACTTATTACTATTTATCAAGGTAATATGATTTCATTCATATACTAGGAACTTCCTATCGTAGATTGACCACTAATAAGTCCATTGGACTAATACGATTGTAGTAATAGGAACTTCCGTTTAAATATCGTGGTTGTTATTTAGTAATTGACTGTCTATGAATATGATTTCATTCATATACTAGGACGCATCGGCCTACGACAATCACATAAGTCCATTTGACTAATACGATTGTAGTCATAACAGATTGGGAGTAATGTAATACAATTGTAGTCATAGGACCTTCCGTTTATATATCGTATTAAGAGTAATGTCATACGTTCATACTAGGACGCATCGGCCTACGACAACCACATAAGTCCATTACATTAGTCCATCGGCCTACGATATATAAACTTATGTGGTTGTTATTTAGACTACGTTCATACTAATACGATTGTAGTCCAATGGACTACGCATAACTACATTCATTCGTTTATGTAGGACGCATCGGCCTACGACAATCACATAAGTCCATTTGACTAATACGATTGTAGTCATGGGAACTTCTGTTTATATATGTAATACGATTGTAGTTAGTAACAGATTGGGAGTAATGTAATACGATTGTAGTCAAATGGACTTATGTGGTTGTCCCAATACGATTGTTATTTCAAACATATACTAGGACTTTCTGACTAATATTATTCCTAATGCGATTGTAGTCATAACTTCATCGGCCAATACGATATATAAACGGAAGTTCCTAGTATACGATTGTAGTCGTTCCGTATATGATTTCATTAGTCATACGATTCTACATAGGAACTTCATTATTGTATAAACGCAAGGTTCCTATGACTACAATCGTATTAGTCCAATAAAGTTTGCTTGATTTACAATAGGAGCATGGGGTACATTTCTTCTAGCAGGTGGCCTAACATTATTATCCCTCCTAAGTTCAGCTATTGTATCATTTTGATCCGCAATGGTATCCCTCATTTCTTGGAGTTGGAGATTCAGCCTTTCAAATTGTTGATGCATGGCTTGCAAGGTAAAATCATTCCTTGCTTTGATTTCAGCTTCTTGGAGAACCATTCGTTCATTATCACTACCTGTATGTGACATCTTTAAAAATTGTATCACACAAATTAGCTTCTTTTTTTTCTCTCGAAATAACCTTTGAACAAGTACTTTATAGATTTATAGTTAAACCTAACTTGTATGTAGTTCTTAGTAGTAAAACTCAGATTTTTCTTTTGTTTTTTTTGGAACAATTAAAAGAAGAAAGAACCAAATCCTAGAACTTTTAGGCTCGGTTGAAATAAGACACGAACAAAAAGGAAAGAATATAAATGTGTAGAATACAGACAGTAACAAAATCAAGGATCCCCTCTTCTTGTTTCCTTTGTTAATTTTTAGAAACACTTAGATACAAAAGATATATCCTGGAGAGCAAGCAATTGCATTTCTTCTTGTTTTAAATTGGATTTCATTTTTTTTTGTTTTTTTGTTTTTTTTTGTTTTCAAAATATCCCAAGAATTATCAAGAACGAAATCTTGATAGAACCGCTCTGAATACCACTTGATAACAATTAGGTCGGGAATCCAAACTAGAGTAAGAATTTGAGAAGTAAATGCGGAAGCAATAACAACAGGAATTGAACAACTAGAATTAAAGAGACGAAAATAAAGGATATGGGAAAGATTCAAGGAAAGAATTCCGAGAACTTTCAAGAACGCAAGTTCTATAGCCTTGACAAGATCAAAGTAACAACGTCTTGATTTATGAAAGAAATCAAACACCTTTACTTAAAAAGCAAATCAAAACAATAGATTCGGATCTTGACCACTTTACGAGTAACTTGAGACAACAATTAATACTAGTATTAATCGCCTTCTAAGAATACCACAAAGGAATCAAAGATATCACAATAGAGAAGTAATCTTACTACCTTGAACTATGAACTAGTAAAGGTTGAAAGATAAATCTCAAAGCACAAGAACAAAGGTTCAAAAGAACTCTCAAAGTATGATATACTCAATCAATAATAATCTGTCTTATGAAGGAGAAGAACACCTTATTTATAGGAGTACAAAGGCATAAAAATAACATTAAAAACTAGATGGGCTGGTTGTAGTGGAAAACACAATTATTACAATGAGGTAGGTAGTTGCTAAAGTCTAAGAAAAGTCTTTGGTAGGTGAGGGGCGGCCAAGACTCTTTGGGGCAGATTTGGGCCTTAAAACAACTAGTTTTGGGCCATTTGTTTGGACTCCAATTGGGCTGCTCTTGTAACACCTCTTTCTGGAACTCTTTTAAGCTCATTTTGAGCCCATTTGGTGACTCCATGGGCAGATTTGGGTAACCAAATCTTCCTCCTCTTGGACTTCAATTTGAGCAACCAAATAGTTATATAACTTCGACAACTCTTCTCCTTTGGGCATGAGCTCTTCCTCCATAGTTAGAAGCTTCTTTATTTGCCATTGAAGTCCAGCAACCTTAGTTTGCAATTCCTTAGCTTGAGATCTTGTAAATGGCCTTGTTAGAGCTTCCAAAACTCTATCCTTATCAGTGATGCTATCAATAATGCTATGAGTGGCTAAAAGTGCTTTGACGTATGGCTCCGAGCCAAGTTGGGGAGGTTGTTATTGATTAACTGATTGCACTATTGTGTGTTGTGTTGGTTCTGCCTCCAAGTATGTTGGGGAAAATTCTGATAAAGGTTATGGTACTTCGTAGATGTTAAGAGATACTAGGATGTTTTGAACTGCTGTTAGTAAAGAATGTTCAGTGCATAGAAAAGAAAGATAGCTAATCGTACATGTATGTAATCATGTTCTGCGATGTCAGAGTTCTAACAAGGCACGAGTAGTGCTATTCAATAAGACAGTTGAATTATTACGGAATAAAGGTGAATGACGCCCATGAATAGTTTTGCGGTGCTCAGGATTGTGCTGGTAACGGCCAGGTGTCTTAAGGTGGTGTGTGTGGTTAGAGACTATGGTCTCATTAAAAGGGATCAAGACTTGTGTTATGTTATGTGAATGATGAGATTCTATGTATCTATATTGGAGAGTAATGATAACGAATTCAAAATTGCAGGAAGTTCTTCAAGGTAAAGTGTTGTAGATTGTGGTACTTCTAGGAAACATCTGAGGGAGTATTCAGCGGCCTGTGAGCCTAAGACCGCGTGGTCTTGTGTATGAGTCTCGTATGGTAACCTGAGTTGAGGTATTGTGATCCTCCAGTGAAGGAGAATATTAAATTAAAGATGATGATAAACTGGAACAGTATGAAAAGCTCACGAGTAACTCCTGGTGTGTGTTCGAAGTAATGAGTCGTGCAGTTATGGTGCAACAAAGCTCTTGATGTGATGGCAGTTGCATAGCTCGATGTGGGTAAAAATACTCAGTCCTGGCAGTTAAGCTTATGCAATGAATGGGAAGAAAGAGTTGTGATGTGTTTTATCATGGTTTGAAAATGAGTATATTCCTATCGGTATGCGAAGCATGGAATGGGCAATGAGTTTTCTCTATATGGGATCATGAAAGTTCTTGACTAGTTGAGTGCGCCGATGTTTGCGGCGTAGGAAAGGAATATGAATTTCCATGTTATCTTAGTGTGGTATGGTATATGCGATGTGTTATGGAAAGTTGATAATGACATATTCAAGGCTTTGAGATTTGTTCATAATATATGGGAAGTCATTAAAATTATTGAGCAGCGCGGGCAACTGCAGGTGATTTAAGAGTCGATCTTTCTGGTGATTATAGAAAATGGTACTGCTATTCTAGTGATTTGGCAGGGTATGTGGTCCAAAAGGACAAGGTAATGTAACTGATAATATCCAGTGGTATTGTGGTATCCTCATGTTGGATTGACAGTGATGATTGAGTTGTTGATGGTATAGGGAAATTTCTGAATGGCTTTCGTGGTATGAATGGATGTTTGATGTGTGTTATGTATTCGTACGGTGGAGAGTAGAATCAGGCATAGTGATTCATGTGTTATATATGTGTTGGAGACTAGAAGTTCTCTTAATCCGCCTACGCAGTGGTGTATGTCGTGTGTATCGACACCGTTTAGCGAATATTGGAAATTGGAAGCCCTAGTGGCTCCCTCGTCACTTGATACGACGAATTTGAATAATGATATACGATTGCGGATTGGTTGTCATAAGTCATGTTGTCTAGACTAATGTGATATGGACTATATCGGTAAATGCCACAAATTGCGTAGCAGAGTGCATCATATTATGTTCCAGCAGGGTAGATGTACCCTAGGGCCAGCGGACGGCGGGTAGGTATTGTTTTGTCAGTTGGGCCTTCGTGGCGGATGTCAGTGTAGAGGTATCTATCATTGATTCAGTTTCGGTATTGAGGAACTTTGTCGGATGCGTTTCATGTGGCCGAGCTTGAGGCTATATATGTGTTTGTTGCAACGAGCAACTTGACTCGATGTGCATTCCCTTTTGCTAGATTATGCGCGGATCGGGTGGCACGCCGCCACAGGTATAGTACTGGATCGGGTGGCACGCCGCCACAGGTATAGTACTGGATCGGGTGGCATGCCGCCACGGGTTATTTGGATCGGGTGGCACGCCGCCACGGGTATGGTATCCGGATCGGGTGGCACGCCGCCACGGGTATGTCATTGGAGCGGGTTGCACGCCACAACAGAATATTGTGAAAATATAGTTACTATATGTTACCTTGTATACAATACTTCCTAGCTTCTAAGGAATAGTCCGTATTGGGTATCGCTCGGGGAATAGCACATCGGTTGTGTTCTTTAAGGATTTGATAGCGTACATCAATTGTATCACCGCACGTGTGATTGATTGCTTGGGTTCAGACCTAGATCTGTGCGTGGATGACCGTTCTGAGCATGGTGACTTGAGGTGCTTCGTGAGTAATAGTGTTTGGATAGAATCATGAGTCGTGGCAAGGCCGTGATGTTATGATCTTTCGAGAAGGAGTCATGTACTTTATTCCTATGATGTGAGACGAGATCTCAGTTTTATGATATGATGGTACAGAGGAATTGAATTACAGCTCTATTGTTGGAGTCAGTTGTCATGATTTGAGTATGTTCAAACGTTTCCTATTGGAGCTTGTGTTGTGCTTGTCGCGGCTTAGGCCGGTGCTGAGGCGTCATATCACCAGTGTGGTGTGTTATAACCTAAATGATCATTTGAGTCATTAATGAGTGCGAGCATGTATGATTTCAGTTGGTTAGAAGGGTAATATCGAGATTTGACTTCGAATTCTGTTGTAGTATCAATTAAAAGGGTAATGGATTGTTCGATATATCGCGTGTGCGGTTGCCGTGGGCAGGATATGAAGGTGTCACGACCCCAAATCCGGTCGTGATAGCGCCCAGCACACTGCTAGGCCAGCCCGACCAATCAACAACAATCATAGATCTATGAGCTCGCCTTATCCCATTTAAGCATAACAATTTTAAAATAACAGTGATGGATATATCGAAACAGGGAACCAAGTCCCAACGCATACCAACTCCCATAGACCGAAGGGTCGAGAGTCATGAGCCTCTACAGAGTATACAAAGTGTAAATAGTGAATATAACTGTGCACAAGTGTGGGATGATCAGAACAAAAATATAGACAAACTAGAGAATCAGGTCCTGCGAACGCTGGCAGCTACCTCGACTGTCCAAAAGCACTCCCGAGCCGCAATAGAATCAGCTCTTCTGTGATGTACCTGGATCTGCACACAAGGTGCAGGGAGTCGGGTGTGAGTACTTCCAACTCAGCAGTAATAAAAATAAATAATGCTGAAGGGGAGAAAACCACGCAAGGCACTATCTCATGCTACACATTACAGAACTATCTTTTTATTCCTTTCCAGCATATGTGAATAGATTATTAGAAATCTCAATTTTTAGCTATCTTCTTTCATGATAATATACCAATACCTGGATACAATCTCAAGCAGTGCAAGTCCGCACTCAAATCAGCCCCTCGGGCTCAGCACTCCTTATCAATTTACACCAGGAGATCTGGTCAATAAGGCAACTAATGCATGTGTGCCAGTAATGTATGAGTGCTAAATGTTATGCCACGTAGTACACGTAAACCAATGTATGTATTCCATGCAATGCATATGACCGCTACGGCGTGTAGCCCGATCCAATTTGGGTACCCGTGCTCACTGTGGGGTTCAGACTCCGGAGGGGCTCCTACGACCCAAGCACAATATTAATATCACACCTGCTGCAGCGCGCAGCCCGATCCGTATACCACTGCGGCGTGCAGTCCGATCCATGCATGTGTATGCATATGCTCACATAAATTGTCACGCCCTAACATATGGCCCTCGGCCCCAATCAGTCTAACAAATAGTCAAGAAAGCCCTACGGGCAACAATATCATATTAGCTCATAGCTAAAAAAAATGTTATTAAGACCTTGTTCAAGTTTTTCATAACCTTATAAAAATGCTGAATAGCAAAATACCATTTAAAACCTTAAATTTAGATAAAAATATGCACAGTGTTATCAAGACAATGATACCAATCCTCGAAGGATTCAAATAATCGGCACGAAGCCCAAGTATGATAATTAGTCCAATTCATTTCAACAATTAGGTGTTATTATTTATTACGCGGGACGGACCAAGTCACAATCCCCAATGGTGCTCTACCCCACGCCCGTTATCCGGCGTGCAAGTCACCTCAACACAACACTAAGATGTGCAAGTCCAGGGTTTACTAACCCTCAGGACATCATTTACAAGTATTACCCACCTCGAACCGACGAAAACTCATGCCCGCGACACCTTAGCTCCTTGAACCGGCATCCAAACACGTCAAAACTAGTCAAAATCAGTACAAATATATCAAAATAGGCTAATGGAACATAACCCAATCGAAAGAACTCGAAAAATATCAAAAATCACGAAATTGGCAAAACCCGAGCCCCGGGCCCACATCTCGAAAAATTCTGAAATTCACATTTTCGGAATCCTCATCTCGCCACGAGTCCGTACATACCAAGAACTCCCAATTCGGACCACAAATGATCCTTCAAATCCTAAATTTAAGGTTTTTGCTCCAAGCCCTATTTTCTTGTTTTTTAGCTATAGACTCATGAATTCCATAGATGATTCTTGTATAAAAACATGTATTTAACTCATAAAACTTACCTCCAACGATTCTCCGTCGAAATCCCTTCAATTCCCGTCCAAAAGCTCTCAAGAATGGCCAAAAATGGTGGAAAACTAGGTTGTTTTCGCGACTGAAACGTTTTTAACATTCTGTCCGGTACTGTAGCTAACACTATGCGATCGCATTAGAGCATTGCGATCGCATAAAACAAAATTTTCGTTCACTGTAGCTAAGTCTATGCGATTGCATAGAACAAAATCCTGGGTACTGTAGCTAACACTATGCGATCGCATCAGAGCACTGCGATCGCATAGAACAAACTCTCCGGGCACTATAGCTTAGCCTATGCGATTGCATAGAACAAAATCCTGGATACTGTAGCTAACACTATGCGATCCCATCAGAGCATTGCGATCGCATAGAACAAAATTTCTCTGCAATTTTTCTGCTGCATTTTTCAACTCAAAAATTCCCGTTAGCCATCCGAAATCACCCCGAGGCCCCCGAGACCTCAATCAAAGCCACCAGTATATCACATTACCTCATTCAAACTTGCTCATAACATAAAAACACCATCCTAAACTTCAAAATCACCAATTACACATTGATTCAAGCCTAAGTTTCTTCAAAAATTCTGAATTGCTCATTCAATCAAAAACCCGACCAAATGACGTCCGAATGACCTGAAAATTTGTAGGCTTATCCAAAATCACCTAACGGAGCTACTGCAACTGTCAGGATTCCATTCCGACTCCCGGATCAAAATTTCACGTACCGTTCGGATTTTACCAAAATTCAACCTTAGCCAATTCAAGCCTAAAACTACATCGGGCCTCCAAATTCAATTCCGATTGCTCTCCTAAGTCATAAATGATCCCTCGAAACTAGTCGAATCATCAGAATCTGATTCCGAGCACTCTAACTCGATAGTCAACTCTAGGTTGACTTTCCATATTCAAACTTCCTTCAAACATGCTATTTGCTTCATTTTCAATTCAATTCATTCCTAACTCATCCGATAGGTTCTAACACCTGATATAAAAGCATAAGATATCTAATGAGAAAGGTTCTTTCTGCTAGTATTTGGTTATTGTGGCCAGTTGTTGTGATTAGAGACTATCGTCTCGAGTGATTGGGTTGTTTGATACATCATGTGATCTCACCCGGAGTGGCGAGTTTGGATATTACAGTTGGATCGTGTGTACTCTGAGTATAGATGTGGGATTCAGATTTTGTATATGATTTCGGAAAGTGCAATGTGTTTATGGTTCAGATAGACTGTGGAAATTCAACTATACTATGTTATCGGACTTATGAAAGATAGGGTGAAGTTGTATCACCTCGAGTATATTCTTGGTGAGGTCATTCAACTATTGTGTTGAATCTAGTACAACTTTGGGTCCGCTCGAGGACGAGCGTTTGCTTAAGTTGGGGAGAATGTGATGACCTGGCCCGGCATCACGTGAGTTATTACCCAGTTACCTCTGTTATCTGCTTGCTAATGTCGTAATATGCATGTTGGGTAAGTTTGAGTCAATCCGGGTTGAGTTTGGTTGAAATTGAGACAAATAGTCTCTTAGAAGAAGGAATAGTTGAGAAAAGTCAACTGGATGTTGACCTATGAGTTAGAGAGCTCGGAATCAAATTCTGATAATTCGGTCAGCTCCGGGAGGTCATTTGTGAGCTAGGAGAGCGATCGTAAGTGAATTTGGAGGTCCGGTGTGTGTTAGGCTTGATTGGCTAAAGTTGAGTTTTGGCGATATTCGATCGATAGGCGAGATTTTGATCCGGGAGTCGAAATGGAATTCTGTCAGTTGCAGTAGCTCCATTAGGTGATTTTGGATGTGCCTGCAAAGTTTCAGGTCATTCGGAGGTCGTTTGGTCGGGGTTTTGGTCAAATGTCGATTTCGGAAGTTTCAATGAAAACTTAGACTTGAATTGCTTGAATTCGATGTAATTCCGTGTTATAGTATGTGTTTTTATTATTGGAGCAAGTTCGTATGGTGCTATGGAGTATGTTTGTGGCTTTCATCGGGGTCCCGGGGGACCCGGGGTGGTTTCGGAAGGTTAAACGTGAGGAAATTGGAGTTTAGGAGCTGCTGTCATGAATTGCAGCAGCATTTTCGCTCCAGCAGATTGGGAACCGCAGGACCGGGACCGCAGAAGCGAATGGGGGTTTGGCCAGGAGGTTCCGCAGGAGCGGATGATGAGTCGCAGGAGCGGACTCGCTTCTGCGAGTCCTAGGTCGCAGAAGCGGAAGGCGGGCAACTGGGGGAAGATCGCAGAAACGGAGCCCAGTCCGCTTAGGCAGTCTCGCAGGTGCGAGTCTTGGACCACAGAAGCGGAACTGGGCAGCTGGGTATGGAATCGCGGAAGCAGACAATTGTCCGCAGAAGCGGACTTGCAGAAGCGAGTGGGGAACCGCAGGAGCGGAAATCGCGCATGTGATAAAAATAATAGAAGGGTTAATTTCAAAAGTTGTGAAAAATATTTGGTCTCGGTTTAGAGAGGGGAATTGGGCGATTTGGACGAGGAAATTTCGGGAGATCATCGGGTTATCATCGGAGGTGAGTTTTATGATTCTTATACGCGTTTTTATCTTGAAATCCTCCTTTATTTCACGGAAATTGGATCAAATTGTGAGGAAATTTAGCCTAAGCCAGGGTTTTGGTAAATTGACGATTTGAGTAGGTAAACGGAGTCCGATTCTGGAAAACTTTATATACATAGACTCGTATTGAGACGAGGGTTCTGAATATGTAACTTTTATAATTTTCCGAGAAGCGCACCAAAAGTCGGGTTTTGACAACTTAGTGGGTTTTGGTGCAATTGGGAGTTACTTCGTGTGGGTTGTGTGTCATTGCATGTATTGATGTGTTCTCTATGATTTTGAGCAGATTTGGCATCCGAGGAGATTGATTTGCGAGGCAAGCATAAGGCGGACTGAGGCTTCTACCGGTTCGAGGTGAGTGGTAGTAGTTAATAATGCACTGAGGGTTTGAAACCCCGTACTAGCACTTCACAGTGCTATGTTGAGATGAGATACACGTCTTGTGATGGGCGTGGTGACATTGTGATTGGGGGTTCGGACTTGGTCCTTCCCAGCTAATAGAATATCGTGTATTATGACTGTTAATGAGACTATAACTGTGCAATTGGGCTAATAGACATGTTTGGGGCCTTGTGCCGATCTGTAGAGCATTAGGGGACCTGTAGAGCTAGGTTACCCTTATATCGTGATGGACTTTCACTCAGCCGTAAAACTAGCTGAATAGCATACTAAGAGCCAGTACTAGATGTGTATTGTGAGAGATAGACTACTTAGGGCGGAAGTTCCCTGATTTAGCTGAGTGAGCCTGAAAGGCCAATCATATACTAATTGAGACAGGGTCGAGGACCCATTATGAGGTATCATATATATATATATATATATATATATATATATACCTATATTGGATTAGGCTGCACGCCGCAGCAGTATATATATATTGATCGGGCTGCACGCCGCAGCAGTATATATATATTGGATCGGGCTGCACTCCGCAGCAGTACATGTAGATTGGACTGCACGCCACAATATTTATTGCGCTTGGGCTGTAGGAGCCCCTTCGGAGTCTGAGTCTGCACACATTCCCAGTGAGCGCTGGAGTATATTATGGGATCGGGCTGCACACTGCAGCAGTATAGTTATATATGTATATATATATTGGATCGGGCTGCACGTCGCAATAGTAATATATGTGTGGATCGGGCTGCACGCCGCAGCATCATAGCGCTTGGGCCTAGGGAGCCCCTCCCAAGTCTGTATACACCCCCAGTGAGCGCCGTCGACGTTAAATGGAGCGGGCTTCGCGCCGCAGCGGTATATGTATTGGAGCGGGCTGCACGCCGCAACATTATACTTATTCATATCCTTATACATACTTAATACTATACATTATAGACATATGTATATATCTTCATACGTTGAGATGGCTAAACACCATAGCGGTACGAGTGAGGATTTGGTTAGTGTGGGACCTTGTTGAGATAGATGTGGACTGGAGATCAGAGTACTCACTGTAGAGATGACTAACCTATGGAGGTGTGCCTTAGAACTGTTTAGTGATAGTACCGAAGTTCTTATTTTCAGTTATTGTTTATTATTATTACTCAGTTGAAATATACTCACCCCACTCCCCTGCACTTTTTGTGCAGATTCACAGGTGCTAGTGAGCAGTTGAGCTGTCGCAGCTGCTTACTCATAAATACTTTGCGGAGACTACGAGGTAGCTGCCGGCGTCCGCAGAACCTGTTTTCTCCTCCCTTATTATTTTGTTGCATCCATTCTGCTTAGACTTGTTTGTATTAGGATGTTTACCCTGTAAAGGCTCAGACTTGTGACACCACGATTTGATTGGGACCGTATTTTTGTATGTTTCTACTATTACGTTTATCATTTTGATATGAACACTTGCTGTTTAAGTTTAACTTGATTAACTGGAATTAATAAATGCCTGGTTAAGAGATAATATGGTCGGGCTTGCCTAGCATTGTGTTGGGAGCCATCACGACCAGGGTTTGGGTCGTGACAAATGTCACACGTTCATAGGAAGTTCCTATGACTACTCCCAATATACGATTATATTGGAGTAATGTAATACAATTGTAGTAATAGGACCTTCCGTTTATATATCGTGGTTGTTATTTAGTAATTGACCGTGAATGAATATGATTTCATTCATATACTAGGACACATCGGCCTACGACAACCACATAAGTCCATTTGACTAATACGAATTTAGTCATAACAGATTGGGAGTAATGTAATACGATTGTAGTAATAGGACCTTCCGTTTATATATCGTGGTTGTTATTTAGTAATTGACCGTGAATGAATATGATTTCATTCATATACTATAATCGTATTTAGGTCAATTACTAAATAACAATCTAGGACATTACATACAATCGATATAAATAATCATTACTCCCAATCTGTTACTACAATGGACGTAAAGTTCATTTTATCCTATACGTATTGTATGCGTCTATTTGTCAAATGGACTAATACGATTGACCGTATTGTAGCCAAATGGTCCATTGGACTAATACTATAAGGTAATACGTATTGTAGTCAAATGGACTTATACTACAATCGTCCTACGAAAATTGACCGTGAATTGACCGTGAATGAATGAAATAATATTCATTGTAGTCATACACTAATTAATATAGGACCATATTAATGAAGGAATGTATATAATGAAGGACGGTCAATTGTTATTTAGTATATGAATGAAACCATCGTATATAACGTCTATGAACGTATGACATTACTTCCGTTTAGTAATTGACCTTCCGTATTATTTCATTCATTCGTATTGGAATAATCATTAATTACTTCCTGATTAGTCCTACTACCTTCATAATACTCCCAATCGTCCATTTGACTTATTTCAATGAAATCTTATACTAGGACACATCGTATTAGTCCAATATGACGACCTAAACGTATTGTAGGAATATTACAATATATCATATATCGTAGGACGCATCGGCCTAGTATTTCATTATACTAATTCCTATGACTCATATATATGAATCGACCTATGATATATAAACGGATATGTGGTTGACTTATTTCATCGGACAACCACACATATCGTATTCCGTTTATATATTGTATTCATATACTAGGATACATCGTCCTACTACAATCGTTCCTAGTATACCGCGATTGTAGTAATACAATTGGCCAATTGTAGTCATAACATTACTCCATTTGACTAATTATTCATATACTAATATTGCGTATGTGGTTCATACTACAATTGTATTACTACAATCGTGGTATACTAGGAACGATTGTAGTAGGACGATGCGTCCTAGTATATGAATACGATATATAAACGGAATAAGATATATGGGGTTGTCAGATGAAATAAGTCAACCACATTGATAGCATCACTGATAAGGATAGAGTTTTGGAAGCTCCAAGAAGGCCATTTACAAGATCTCAAGCTAAGGAATTGCAAACTAAGGTTGCTGGACTTCAATGGCAAATAAAGAAGCTTCTAACTATGGAGGAAGAGCTCATGCCCAAAGGAGAAGAGTTGTCGAAGTTTTACAACTATTTGGTTGCTCAAATTGAAGTCCAAGAGGAGGAAGATTTGGTTACCCAAATCTGCCCATGGAGTCACCAAATGGGCTCAAAATGAGCTTAAATGAGTTCCAGAAAGAGGTGTTACAAGAGCAGCCCAATTGGAGTCCAAACAAATGGCCCAAAACTAGTTGTTTAAAGGCCCAAATCTGCCCCAAAGGGTCTTGGCCGCCCCTCACCTACCAAAGACTTTTCTTACACTTTAGCAACCACCTACCTCATTGTAATAATTGTGTTTTCCACTACAACCACCCCACCTAGTTTTTAATGTTATTTTTATGCATTTGTACTCCTATAAATAGGGTGTTCTTCTCCTTCATAAGACACATTATTATTGAGTGAGTATATCATACTTTGAGAGTTCTTTTGAACCTTTGTTACTTGTGCTTTGAGATTTATCTTTCAACCTTTACTAGTTCATAGTTCAAGGTAGTAAGATTACTTCTCTTTTGTGATATCTTTGATTCCTTTGTGGTATTCTTAGAAGGCGATTAATACTAGTATTAATTGTTGTCTCAAGTTACTCGTAAAGTGGTCAAGATCCGAATCTATTGTTTTGATTTGCTTGTTTAAGTAAAGGCGTTTGATTTCTTTCATAAATCAAGACGTTGTTACTTTGATCTTGTCAAGGCTATAGAACTTGCGTTCTTGAAAGTTCTCGGAATTCTTTCCTTGAATCTTTCCCATATCCTTTATTTTCGTCTCTTTAATTCTAGTTGTTCAATTCCTGTTGTTATTGCTTCCGCATTTACTTCTCAAATTCTTACTCTAGTTTGGATTCCCGACCTAGTTGTTATCAAGTGGTATCAGAGCGGTTCTATCAAGATTTCGTTCTTGATAATTCTTGGGATATTTTGAAACCAAAAAAAAAACAAAAAAAAAAAACAAAAAAAACGAAATCCAATTTAAAACAAGAAGAAATACAATTGCTTGCTCTCCAGGATATATCTTTTGTATCTAAGTGTTTCCAAAAATTAACAAAGGAAACAAGAAGAGGGGATCCTTGATTTTGTTACTCTCTGTATTCTACACATTTATATTCTTTCCTTTTTGTTCGTGTCTTATTTCAACCGAGCCTAAAAGTTCTGGGATTTGGTTCTTTCTTCTTTTAATTGTTCCCAAAAAAAACAAAAGAAAAATCTGAGTTTTACTACTAAGAACTACATACAAGTTTTTTTTTTTTTTTTTTTTTTTTTTTTTTTTTTTTTTTTTTTTTTTTTTTTTTTGCAAAATATACCACTAGGCATTGTACCTAGTGGCTAATATATAAATAAACGAATAAAAATCCCAATCCGGGTCCAAAAGGATACAATTTGTCCTGCTACTACCAGTAGACTGTGAAATAAATCTATGTAAACATATAATCTAATCATAAAACTAATATCATCTATAACATGAAGTCTAAATGAATATTTCCATGTCCTGCAGCTATGATTGACTTCTCCTGCCCATTTCAAGTACCATGTAGCACCACTCAAGCTCTCACCAGGTGCCAAGGTATGCGGAGTGTAGGCAATGATCAAGTCGATCCAAGAGTACCACAGTATAGGAACAAGAATTGACTTCCCATCCGATAATTCACTGCAATGAAAAGATATTGTCTCAATCACCTTTAGTATATGTTGCCCTTGTACATTGTATACTACTATGTCACCTCCAGAATGAGTGTGGAACCACACTAATACCACTGAAAAATGACATAATAATATCCAATATATTCCAAACACATAAATAAGCCATATCTTGACACTAGTCGATCGTGAACTCCAAGTATTTGTTGTAGCTTCCATGTTGTATGCCATGATTGTTGATATTCGATGAACTAGTGTAATTGAATCAAACCAAGTGAGCGTGTCCCTTGAGCTATCTAACAGTGACATCTTTGTCATTGCAATGCAGAAAGCCCAGCCAATGATGCTGATGATGATGCTGCCTGTGTGCTTTTCACCTCTTGCCTCGATTTCCTGCAATAACCATAGCACATATATATTGTCTACTACTATATCATCTCGAGACTGAGTATGAAAACATACTAATACCACTGGAAAATGACACAGCAATATCCAACATATTCCAAACATATAAAGCAGCCATAACATAACAGTATGTAATCGCGAATTCCAAATGGTTGTTGTAACTTCCATTTTCATATATGTCCTTGTTCGATGAGACAATGTAGTTCGAGTGCATACCATGCCTAGCAATAGCACAATTGATCTTCCAATGCAACTCATGTCAAAGTGTCCAAAACTGCTCAGAAACCATACCATGTCTGTGAATGATCGTGAGTTCCAAGGAATTGTTATGATTTTTATGGTGTGCTGCAAAACCTTCAAACTTAATCCTTTTCGATGAATCAGTGAAATCAACATAAGCCAATTGATGTTACTGGTAATTAGAATAGCTAATACTATCTCCATTCCCATGCCAAAACAAATGATCCCGCAAATAATGCTCATGATGTTCCTGCATGTATTGCTTTCACAATTGATCTGCTCATCTAGTGAAACCTTTACTGTGCACACTCCCTTCCTGAAAATTATCAAAACACTCTCAGATTGAGCATGAATACATGCTGATACCACTGAGCAGTGATTTAACAACCTCCAGTAAGTTAATGAGCACAGTGCTGACGATGGTTGCCTCTCCATTAGCCTGGTGCTTTTCTTTTGGCAATCCGAACTCTTAAATTAGGAATTTGAGCTTTGTCCATGTTGATCAATGCTTTTCCTTTAGCTGGTAATTCTTGAAATGAATGAAAGTTAACTGTACCTGCAAAAGAAAAAACCAAGTTAGCTAAATAGTCTGCTACTGTGTTTCCCTCCCTTAGTACATGCTGAAATATGACATTGTATGTCCTCTTGAAGTCCTTGATCTTTTTCACATCTGCTGCTATACTCCATGGTACCTCCCATTCATCTTCAATCACTTTTTTCATCACCAACGAGTCAGTTTCCAGGATCAATGGGTGTAACTCCTTCTCCACACAGTATGACAGCCCATGTACTATTGCCTTTGCCTCTGCTACTATGTTTGTTGTTTCACCTATCTCCCTTGCACTAGCAAAAATCATATCTCCATTGTGATCCCTCACACAAAAACCAAAAGAGCTAAGGCCTGGATTCCCCCTCGATGCACCATCGGTGTTGCATTTGAACCATCTATCATATGGAGTCTGCCATGTTACTCTTCTTGTCACTATAACTGGCTTGTATTGCTCGAAGAATTTGATCATATCTGGCCACAACATTGGAATCCCAGTGAGCCATGGATATCTTACCTTAGCCAAATAATGCAGTGTCCTATTTACTTCATGAATAACCCTGCTACAAGACACTGAGCCTCCATGTTTCATTGTATTTCTCCTCTTCCATATCTCCCATAGAATAACTGCAGGGACTGCCTGAAACAAAGGTTTCAGCTTGGGACAACATTTAGCATTCCACCACTCCCTTATAATTTGATGCACTTGTATCATGTTGATCATTAAACCTGCAGCCTGGCTAAATGTACTCCACACTTTTTGTGCAGTATCACTGTGCAAGAAAAGATGCTGAAAAGAGTCTTCTCTAGGTGAAAGACAGCACCAGCATTTAGAAACCACCATATATCCTCCATTTCTCCATATATCATCTGTTGGAACCTTTCCTTTCCAAACTCTCCAGCAAAAGAATGAGATTTTGAAGGGCAGTCCTTTTGTCCATAGCCTTGCATATTCTGAACTAACTGGTTCTCTATGTCTCAGTATTTTCCAAGCACTACTCATTGTAAATTTTCCTGATGTTGAAGGCATCCACCTTGGAGTGTCCCAGTACTCATCAGTAGGCATAAACTGTACTTCTTCTCGGATGTGATTTACAATATCTGCTGGAAAAGTTTGATTCAACAGTGCATCATTCCACTGCCTCTTCTTCTCTTAAGTCTGCCACCTCCCGAAGCTCCTCATTGATGTGAAAATCTGAAGGGACTACATGATACAAAGGCCCCAATCCAGTCCAATTTTCATGCCATATATTAGTAGCTCCCCTGTTCATCTCCCAAAATATTTCATGCTCGACTTCATCTCTGGCTTTCAATATTTTTCTCCAAACATGAGAACCATTCTTCCTATATTGAACCACAGTAGGTGCCTCTTTCTTGCAATATTTGTTCCACATGTAGTTGGACCATAGTGATTTTGTTGTCCTGAATCTCCACCATAGCTTTGCAAACATGGCTTTAGACACATCAAAGAGAGATCTGAAACCTACACCACCTTCTTCCTTTGGCAGACATAAGTTCTGCCACTTTGTCCAATGCCTACTTCTTCCTTCTTCCTTGTTACTCCAAAAAAATCTTGCAAATGTCTTATGGAGATGCTCAATGACATTGTTTGGTGGATCTAGGACAGACAAGATGTGAGTTGGCATGCTTTGTAATACACTTGATATCAATGTAGCCTTTCCTCCATATGACAGTAACTTCCCTTTCCATGAGTGCAACTTTGCCTTCACCTTCTGAATCGGATCATTATAGTAGTTCTTCCTCCTCCTTGTGTAAAAGATTGGACATCCTAGGTATGTAAATGGGAATGTGCCTTTAGAGAAACCAGTTATATTAGCTACTGTAGCTTTCAATCCTGCTGCAATATTTGAATGTACATAGTAAGAGCTCTTTGCCTTGTTTATCAACTGTCCTGATGTTTTCTCATATAATGCCAAGACTTCCATAATTTTCTGCAAGGAATAAGGATCAGCTGAGGCAAATATTATAGTGTCATCTGCATAAGCAAGGTGGTTCAATGGATCAGACCACTTTGGCATTCCAAATCCTTTAAACTGCCTGTCTTCAAATAACTTATTCGGTGATCTAGATAGCACCTCTGTTGATAGAACAAACAATGCTGGGGATAGAGGGTCTCCCTGCTTCACCCCTCTTGTCGAGTGAAAGAAACCTGTAGCCTGGCCATTCACCATCACTGAGTACCAATTATTTGATATCAAATTCCACACCATGTGTATAAAACACTCTGCAAATCCCATCTTCCTTAGTACATGCATCAAAAACTTCCAAGACACCCTATCATATGCCTTGGCCATATCTAACTTGATCACTACATTTGTTGGCTTTCCTCTTATTCTGATGTCAGTCACAATCTCCTGAGTCAGTAAGATGTTTTCAAAAATGCTCCTTCCTTTGACAAAGCCGGACTGGTTCAATGAAACTAATAAGGGCAGTATCTTTTCAAGCCTATCATGTACTACTCTGGAGAAGATTTTGTTGATAAAATTACTCAAGCTGATGGGTCTAAGATCAGAAAATGTTTGCACTTGAGGCTTCTTAGGTAGCAACACTAAGTTTGTGTGTGTTATTGATTTGGGCAAAGGTCTACCCTCAAAGAACAACACAACCAACTCATGGATATTCTGCCCCACAATCTCCCAACATGCTTGAAAGAATAAGCCTGAGAAACCATCTGGCCCGCTTGCACTCTCACCACTTAGTGCAAAAACAGCATCTTTAACCTCCTTCTGAGTTGGAATTCTACATAACTCCATGTTGTGTTCTGCTGTCACCATGGTAGGCACATTGTTCAGCATTTCAAAGTTCTCGGCATCACCCTCACTTGTGAATTGCTTCAGGTAAAATTCTACAGCAGACTGTGATAGCTTATCTTGATCTTCTATCCATGCACCATCACTATCCATGATCCTTTTCAATTTCAACTTTTGTCTTTTTCCATTTACACAGTTATGAAAGAACCTTGTATTTCTATCTCCTTCTTCAAACCAATTCATACCTGCCTTTTGTTTCCAATATTGTTCTTCAAGGGTCAAATACTTCTTCAACTCTGCCCGAGCTTGTTGTAGGACTATTCTGTTTTCAATCGATGGTTCCTCCTCAAATAGCTGCTCCTTGATTCTCACCACGTCTTCTCTGATAGCCAACTCTTTGAAAATATCCCCATAAGTGAGTTTACTCCACTTTGACAAAGCAATTTTGACTCTTTTCAACTTCTGCTTGAACATCAAGAAAGGATCTCCAGTGAAGTCAGCAGCCCAGTTCTGCTTCACCACCCCTAAGAACTCTTCATGTTGTGTCCAGAAGTGCAGAAATTTAAATGGCTTTATAAAGCTCATTGCTTCTTCACCACAGCTCATCAACAGAGGAGCATGATCAGAGCCTATTCTAATAAGATGTTCCACTTCAATCGTTGGGAATAAGTTCTGAAATGGCATGTTCACCAGAATTCGATCAAGCCTTTTAAAAATGCACTCTGCATTTGGCCTACCATTCCACCATGTAAAAGGGCTCCCTTTGTAACCAAGATCAAAAAGCCCACATGAATTAGCACAGAAGGCAAAATCCTCATATTCAGGAGGATATACTGGCAGACCACCTATCTTCTCTTCCTCTCCCATCACAACATTAAAGTCACCACCAACTAGCCAAGGCAAATCCATATCACTTGCCAAATAGTATAAATTATCCCATAATTCTAATCTTTCAATTGCACAACACTTGGCATATACAAATGTCATCATTACGAATTTACCAAGTTCCCGATGATATACTCTTAGTGTAATTTGTTGTTCAGTGTCTATTAATAGATCCCATTCTACCACAGCATCAAAGAACAACCAAATCTTACCATTCACATTTGAGATTGCAGCTTCCATACCTAGCCTTCTTCTATACTTCTGGAGAAATTTCAACTTTTGCATTGGTTCCATCAATGCAACAATAAAGAAACGATGCTCCTTCTGCATATTAATAACCCTTTGAAAGGCCTGCTGAGTTTTTACAGACCTTATGTTCCAAATGAGAGTCTTGACCTTCATCTTGACACATTAGAGGCTGCCCTTCCGAGCAAAATTCTAACAGGTGGTTGCAGCTCTTTATGTTGTTTTTTTGTGCTTTTCTTCCCACTTCCAACTGCTGACTTAGGAGATAAATCCCCTCCCTTGCAATAGCTTTGAAATTTTCAGCTAGAGATTCATTTTCTTCCTCATCTTCTATCTGTGCTTGTTGTTTCAATATGGTCTGTTGTATATCAACTGGTAGCTCCTTATGAGTAATAATATCATGCAACACTTGATTTGGAGTCCTTAATGGCATATTAAGATGGATCTGCATTGGCAATCATGTGTTTGAGGCACATGCCATAGGAATAGGTTCAATCTCTCCAGTATCCTTGGCAACAATTGCATGTTCTGTGACCTCAGTACCATGTTGCAATCCTGAGGTATTTCCCATGGTCTCTAAATTCTCTTGCATAAGTTTAAATTGCAGCGCATACACAGATCCTAGGTCGGGGTTCACTGTAGTATTACATGCAGCATTTACTATTTCTTTACGACCAACTCCTGTGTCTTGCTCTAGTTGTTTGTGTATAACCTCTGATTCTTTTAATACATCTGTAGAAACATCCCCATCAATCTCTTTTCCATATACAGATGCCAAAATCTTCCCAAGTACACTAGATTTTACTGTTCCATTGGCTTGCTGTGTAGACTTCACTTGTAAAGCTGTTCCATCTTGTTGTAGATCTTCCTTGCTTACTCCTTGAACTCTCCCCAGTGATTTTTCATGTTGATTCATCATGCGGTTTGCATTATCTTCATCATTAGCTTTACCAGTGCTATCGTTTACTGTAGCATCTCCCCTGGCAGCATGTCTAGCATTGTTTTTCTTTTCCTTGCCTCCAAACACTTGCTCTTTTGCCGTATGCTTATCTATAATCTCAATCTCTTCACTCCATAAGGTCTTAACAGAGTTGACCTCATGAAAATCTTCCTTTTGTCCAGAGTTCTCATGAGTTTGTGATGGTATTTCTTGACAGGATCGATTTGTAGCCACATTACATAATTGAAGCTCCTCTTTACTTGTCCCAAATCTCCTATGCACCCAGTCTATGGTTTGTTCCCTTCTGACTGCAACATCATCAATAGATTCACCACCTGATTCCCTTACCATATTGCTCTTCTCCACTGCTTCCCTTTTTATTTTCCTATCTGCAATTTCCTCCTTGCCAACAGATCCTTTTCCACCATCCTTTTGATCAAAATTTCCTGTATGACCTTCTCCAATCCCAAATGAAGTAGGATTAGGAGAGCAATTCCCCTTACTTTCCCACTGCTTTACTTTGTTATTCTCCTTATTATTTTGGTCTTGTCCTATTGCCTTGTCTCCTCTATCTTCTGTTCCATCTATAATTTGCATAATTGGTTGCACTTCTTCTTCCATCTCTAATGCTCCAAATCTGTTATTTGAAATCACAGCACCTTCTTTAAGCTTTCCTTTACCCTTGTGATCTTCATTTTCCTTATTCTCCTCAATTATGTAACCTCGTTCATCTCTATGATACTTATTCTTTCTGGCCTTCATCCACTCCTGTTTAGCATGATTAGTGACTGGCTTCCCAAGTACTTTTCCACTTGATAATACCTTGGTAAAGTTTGCTGCTGTGCCAACAACATCAGTACTCAGAATGATTGCTTGTTCCTTCGCCTGTTCCTTGCCTGCTCCAGTAGCATTCTTATGTAATTCTGGGTGAATTATCCAGCATTCTCGTTCATTATGGCCTTGCTTTTTACAGGTCTTACAATATTTAGGCATATAGTCGTACCTAATTTTGATCCATTTCGACTCCTCTGGACCTGATTCATCAGCTTCTTCAATAATCTTAATCCTTTGTGGCAATGTAGCAAGTAAATTCACCTCCACCTTCACTTTCGCACAACTAGGTCGTGTACCATTTTGAGTAGCCAAATCAACATGTAACGGCCTACCTACTGCACTTGCCAATGAAAATACAAACTCCTTACCAAAGAAATTAGGTGGTAGGTCTTGAAACGAGATCCATGCGATTGCAATTGGTGTCTCAACATCCGGAGTCCACCATGGACTCCACTTCGTGCATCGCATCTGCCAGTAATCACCTTGCGCCTTCAAATAAAATGCTGGTTTTGATAACAGGTGAATATAATCCTCCATCAACGATAGCTTGATCAGGACATGTGATTCTTCGATCAAACCAACAGAACAAGCACCCTTTAGTTCACATTGGATTGGTATAACCTTCCTCAGCTCTTGTATCGCAGGTTTGCCGTATGAGAATTTGCCAAGCACTGCTAGGTTCAGGCCTTGTTGTATTATTGATTGCTTAACTTCTGCCTTCTTCCATCGAATCATTGGCTCACCATGTAAGATCTCAATTGGCTTCAAGATAAACCTTTGTACTTGCATTGGATTGTTTAGTGCTGACGGCTGGAGTAGGTTAGCGTAAGTTTGGTTTGTTTGATGATTAGCAGATGTTTGTAGGGCTGTTGTATGATTGAGAGACGACTGCCCAACCTCAGGAGGAGGCTGGGCAGTGGCCGACGAGGCCATTACAGTGAAGCTCGTCTCTCCCTAGGCTCCCAGGTTTTATCCAGAGCTGATGAAACAGGGCCAAAATGTGCTAGCAGCTCCTCTTTGCTACAATATGTGCTTTCAAGTGACAAACTACCGTAAATCAAGGTCTCCAATGGAGCAGTGTTGAGCTGATGACAGTAGTTCACAGAACTTCAGCAGCAAAACTCCATGAAACTCAATGGAGCAGTAGTTCTTCACCTAGCTGAGCTGCTCGAATTAGAAGCTCAAATGAAGAAATTCAACGTCGATGAGCAGTGAGGCTTAGGCGATGAATCAAAAAGTGAACAAACGCGACGCTACAGTAGGCTCGAGTTGCTACGCTACAGTAGGCTCGAGCAGTAATCCAATGGAACAGTAAATCGCTGTTGAGCCGATGAACAGTAGTTCGTCAAATTAAACTGGACAAAAAATGAAAAATTTGTGGATGGAAACTACTGGGGATTGTTGGCAATAGGAAATAACAGTGTTTTGGTCTACAAATTGACAAGAAAACTTGAAAGATGAAGGATTTATGCCTTGAACATTGAAATCACCCCTTTCTCTCTCTAGTCCTAGAGAGAAGGCGTAAAACGAACATTAGGAAAGAGATATACACACAAAAATAATTTTAAGATAACAAATAAAATATAAATTTACAAACAATTTTTAAAGATGTCACATACAGGTAGTGATAATGAACGAATGGTTCTCCAAAAAGCTGAAATCAAAGCAAGGAATGATTTTACCTTGCAAGCCATGCATCAACAGTTTGAAAGGCTGAATCTCCAACTCCAAGAAATGAGGGATACCATTGCGGATCAAAATGATACAATAGTTGAACTTAGGAGGGATAATAATGTTAGGCCACCTGCTAGAAGAAATGTACCCCATGCTCCTATTGTAAATCAAGCAAACTTTATTGATGATTTTAATGATATTGATTTTGATAGGGTGAGAGGAGATAGGAGGGGACAAAGAGGTAGGATAGAGGATGATAATATAAGTAATATAAAGATGCAGATGCCATCTTTCAAGGGAACAAGGGATCCAGACTTGTATCTTGATTGGGAGAGAAAGGTTGAAGCAATCTTTGATTGTCACAACTACTCTGAAGGTAAGAAGGTTAAACTTGCTGTTGTTGAGTTTTCTGATTATGCTTCTATTTGGTGGAAAAAGCTTAATAGGGATCGACTGCAAGAAGGAGAAGCACCAATTGCTACTTGGACCGAGGCTAAAAGGGTGATGAGGAAGAGATTCGTACCATCACACTTTCAAAGAGAGCTACAACTACGTCTTCAAACATTGAAGCAAGGGTCCATGTCAGTAGATGATTACTTTAAGGCTATGGATATAGCTATGATCCAAGCTAATTGTATGGAGGAAGAAGAGGCTACAATGGCTAGGTTTTTAAATGGTTTAAATAAGGAAATAGCTGATGTAGTTGAATTACAACAATATGTAACAATAGATGAGTTAGTTGATTTGTGTATAAAGGTAGAAAATCAAAATAAAAGAAAGCAAACTAGCTCATGGAGATGTCGAACAAGCACCATGCCTAAGAAACCATGGCCAAATCATGAGATGAAGAATTTTTCTCGGCCTCGAGAAGACAAGGGAAAAGGTAAACTGGAGAACAAAGAGGGAGGTAAAACATTCAACCCTAAACCTTTTACACCTTCTAGTTCTACTCAGTGTCATAAATGTAAAGGAAGGGGACATATGATGCATGAATGTCCAAGTAGAAGAAACATCATTCTAAAAGAAGATGGAGGATATGAGAGTGAAAAGAGTGAGGGAGATGAAGAGGGAGATATGAGTGATGAAGGTGATTTAGAACTACCTAATGATGGAATGGTTGGGGTAGTTAGGAGGATTATGACTATCAATTTAGGAAGCAATAGTGAAGCACAAAGAGAGAATATATTCCATACTAGGTGTGGGATAAAAGGAAAAACTTGCTCTATGATCATTGATAGTGGTAGTTGTGCTAATGTGGTTAGTTCATACTTTGTGGAAAAACTGGGACTTGCATGCATGAAACACCCTACTCCCTATAGACTCCAATGGTTAAATGATAGTGGTGAACTAAAGGTAAATAAACAGTGTATGATTTCATTTAACGTTGGTAGATATGAGGATGATATTCTTTGTGACATAGTGCCTATGCAAGCTTGTCATATATTATTGGGTCGTCCTTGGCAGTATGACAGGAATGTTTTTCATGATGGGAGAAAGAATAGATATTCGCTTGAACTAAATGGCAGGAAATTTACTCTTGCACCTTTATCTCCTTCTCAAGTGTTTGAAGATCAGAAGAGATTAAAGGAAACAATGGGAAAGTCAAGGGGAGGGATAAAAAGTGAGCTTGAGGAAAAAGAAAAGAAAGAGAGAGAGGGCAGCAATTTGAGAGAAGAGATAAAAGAGGGTTCGAATAAAAAAATAGACAGTCTTGGTGAGAGGAAAGAGGCTAAGGAAAGAAAAAGAGAGAGTTTCTATATAAAAGCCAAAGAGTGTTTAAATGCAAGAAAAGAGGGGCTGCCCATAATACTACTTACTTACAAAGAGGCTTTGATTAACTCTGAGTTGCTAACTTCTTCTTTGCCAAGTAGTATTTCTTCTCTTTTGCAGGATTTTGAAGATGTCTTTCCGAGAAGATATTCCTAGTGGATTGCCACCTTTACGTGGCATTGAGCATCAAATTGATTTTGTACCTGGATCACAAATCCCAAATAGGCCAGCCTATAGGAGTAATCCAGAAGAGACAAAGGAACTTCAAAGGCAAGTTGAGGAGTTGCTTGAGAAAGGCTTTGTGAGAGAGAGCATGAGCCCTTGCTCTGTTCCGGTCCTATTGGTACCCAAAAAGGATGGAACTTGGAGGATGTGCGTGGATTGTAGAGCAATCAACAAGATTACGGTAAAGTATCGCCACCCTATTCCTCGTCTTGATGACATGTTGGATCAATTACATGGATCCAAAATCTTTTCTAAAATTGATCTAAAAAGTGGTTACCATCAGATTCGAATGAATCCAGGAGATGAATGGAAAACTGCTTTTAAGACCAAATATGGGCTTTATGAGTGGTTAGTTATGCCTTTCGGCTTGACTAATGCACCTAGCACTTTCATGAGATTAATGAATCATGTTTTTAAGGATTTTCATGGAAAATTTGTTGTGGTGTACTTCGATGATATCTTGGTCTTTTCTAATACTTTAGAAGAGCATGTAGAACACCTAAGACAAGTTTTTGAAGTTCTTAGAAAGCACTTGTTATTTGCTAATCTTAAAAAGTGTACTTTTTATGTGGATCGTGTGATTTTCTTGGGTTTTGTGGTTAGCTCTAAGGGTGTTGAGGTTGATGAAGAGAAAATCAAAGCAATTAAAGAATGGCCTAAACCTAAGAGTGTAACTGAAGTTAGGAGTTTTCATGGACTTGCTAGTTTTTATAGGAGGTTTGTGAGAGACTTTAGCACCATTGCTTCTCCTTTAACTGAAGTTATCAAAAAGGATAGGATTTTTAAATGGGGAAAAGAACAAGATGATGCTTTTAACTTGTTGAAAGAAAAGTTATGTTCTGCTCCGTTATTACAATTGCCTGATTTTTCTAAATCTTTTGAAATTGAATGTGATGCTTCTGGCAAGGGAATAGGTGTTGTTTTGATGCAAGATTCTAAACCTATTGCCTACTTTAGTGAGAAGTTGAATGGAGCCACATTGAACTATTCAACTTATGACAAAGAGCTTTATGCTTTGGTAAGGGCTTTAGCCACATGGCAACATTACTTGTGGCCAAGGGAGTTTGTCATTAAAAGTGACCATGAATCCTTGAAATACTTGAAAAGTCAAGGTAAGCTTAGTAGAAGGCATGCTAAGTGGGTTGAATTTATTGAAACTTTTCCTTATGTAATTTCTTACAAACAAGGGAAAGAGAATGTTGTTGTTGATGCACTTTCAAGGAGGTATGTCTTAGTTTCTACCCTCACTTCTAAATTGATGGGTTTTGATCAAATCAAGGAACTTTATGCTAATGATGTTGATTTTGGCAAAACTTTTGCAGATTGTAAGTTGGGTCCTCTTGATAGGTTTAACCTACAAGATGGGTTTCTCTTTAAGGAAAATAAGTTGTGTATCCCTAATTGCTCTTTACGTGAAGTATTTGTAAGGGAAGCACATTGTGGAGGGCTTATGGGACACTTTGGGGTCCCAAAGACATTAGACATACTTGCTGAAAATTTCTTTTGGCCTGGAATGAGAAAAGATGTTGAAAGAATGTGCACACGGTGTTTGGAATGTAAACAAGCTAAATCTAAAGTGTTACCACATGGTCTTTACACGCCATTACCTGTTCCTACTTCACCTTGGATTGATATATCTATGGATTTTGTGTTAGGTTTGCCTAGAACAAGGTATGGTAAGGATAGTATATTTGTTGTGGTAGATAGGTTCTCCAAGATGGCTCGTTTTATTCCTTGTTTAAAGACTAATGATGCCTCACATGTTGCTAATCTTTTTGTAAAAGAGATTGTGAAATTGCATGGTATACCTAGAACTATTGTTAGTGATAGGGATGCAAAGTTTTTGAGTCACTTCTGGCGTGTATTTTGGGGGAAGTTAGGCACTAAATTGTTGTTTTCCACTTCTTGTCACCCACAAACTGATGGACAAACTGAAGTAGTTAATAGAACCTTAGGAAACATGTTGAGGGCTGTTTTGAAAGGTAAATTAACTTTATGGGAAGATCACTTACCTATGATTGAATTTGCTTACAATAGAACAATCCATTCTTCTACAGGTATGTCTCCTTTTGAAGTTGTTTATGGCTTTAATCCCTTTACTCCACTTGATTTATTACCATTACCTACTAATGATATTGCTAGTCTTGATGGTAGGACGAAGGCTGAGATGATGAAAAAAATTCATGAGCAAACAAGGCTTGCAATTGAGAAGAAAAATGAGCAAACCGCCTTGAGAAAGAATAAGGGTCGAAAACAAGTTATTTTTAAACCTGGAGATTTAGTTTGGGTTCACTTTAGAAAGGAGAGATTTCCTTCCAAAAGGAAGTCAAAGTTGCATCCTAGAGGAGATGGCCCCTTTCAAGTCCTTGAAAGGATTGGAAACAATGCATACAAGTTGGACCTTCCTGGTGAGTTTCAAGTAAGTGCTACATTCAATGTTGCTGACTTATCTTTGTTTGACGTAGGATCGAATTTGGGGACGAATTCTTTTCAAGAAGAGGGAATGATAGCATCACTGATAAGGATAGAGTTTTGGAAGCTCCAAGAAGGCCATTTACAAGATCTCAAGCTAAGGAATTGCAAACTAAGGTTGCTGGACTTCAATGGCAAATAAAGAAGCTTCTAACTATGGAGGAAGAGCTCATGCCCAAAGGAGAAGAGTTGTCGAAGTTTTACAACTATTTGGTTGCTCAAATTGAAGTCCAAGAGGAGGAAGATTTGGTTACCCAAATCTGCCCATGGAGTCACCAAATGGGCTCAAAATGAGCTTAAATGAGTTCCAGAAAGAGGTGTTACAAGAGCAGCCCAATTGGAGTCCAAACAAATGGCCCAAAACTAGTTGTTTAAAGGCCCAAATCTGCCCCAAAGGGTCTTGGCCGCCCCTCACCTACCAAAGACTTTTCTTACACTTTAGCAACCACCTACCTCATTGTAATAATTGTGTTTTCCACTACAACCACCCCACCTAGTTTTTAATGTTATTTTTATGCATTTGTACTCCTATAAATAGGGTGTTCTTCTCCTTCATAAGACACATTATTATTGATTGAGTATATCATACTTTGAGAGTTCTTTTGAACCTTTGTTACTTGTGCTTTGAGATTTATCTTTCAACCTTTACTAGTTCATAGTTCAAGGTAGTAAGATTACTTCTCTTTGTGATATCTTTGATTCCTTTGTGGTATTCTTAGAAGGCGATTAATACTAGTATTAATTGTTGTCTCAAGTTACTCGTAAAGTGGTCAAGATCCGAATCTATTGTTTTGATTTGCTTTTTAAGTAAAGGCGTTTGATTTCTTTCATAAATCAAGACGTTGTTACTTTGATCTTGTCAAGGCTATAGAACTTGCGTTCTTGAAAGTTCTCGGAATCCTTTCCTTGAATCTTTCCCATATCCTTTATTTTCGTCTCTTTAATTCTAGTTGTTCAATTCTTGTTGTTATTGCTTCCGCATTTACTTCTCAAATTCTTACTCTAGTTTGGGGTTGTCAGATGAAATAAGTCAACCACATATCCGTTTATATATCGTAGGCCGATTCATATATGAGTCATAGGAACTTCCGATGTGTCCTACAATCGTATTAGTCCATCATAATATACGATTATATTGGGAGTATGACACGATTGTTATTTACTAACTACAATCGTATTAGTCCATATTACTAATATGACCTAGTAAATTATACGACGATGAATCGTTTATATGAATCGTGGTCATATGGACTAAATAATACGACGATGACTACTAATACGCATTGGAGTTTCCGATGCGTCCTATGCGTATACTACAATCGTAATAGGACTGTATTTCATTCATATACAAGTTATATGAATGAAATCGTATCCATTGGCCGACATAAGTCCATTTGACTATGACTCATATATGAATCGGCCTACGATATATAAACGGATATGTGGTTGACTTATTTCATCTGACAACCACATATATCATATTCCGTTTATATATCGTATTCATATACTAGGACGCATCGTCCTACTACAATCGTTCCTAGCATACCACGATTGTAGTAATACAATTGTAGTATGAACCACATACGCAATATTAGTATATGAATAACGATAGTCAAATGGAGTATTGTTATGACTACAATTGGCCAATTCGATTGTAGTTAGTAATGAATAGATGGAACGTATGACTACAATCGTAATAGGACCATCGGCCATCGTATTGTAGTCTACAACTGAGATACCACAATCACTAAATAATAACATAAGTCCTTTTAATAGGACAACCACATAAGTCCATTGGACTTAATCGTATTACCGTATTAATTACTAACCGATGAATACTACAACCACATATATTAGTCCAATGGACTTATGTAGTATACACATAGTATTAGTCCAATGGACTTATGTGGTTAACTAACAATCCTAGCCATAGTACAATAGTTTATATATAGTCATAGGACTTATATATCGTATTGGTCAATTACTAACTAACAACCATATACTAGGACGCCCGGTCAATTACTAAATAACAACCACATAAGTCCATTGAACTAATACAATCGTAGTTAGTAATTCATACTATGTCATAGGAATGACCGTCTATGAATGGCTACTTCCATTCCTACAATACTGTTAGTATGACATACGTATTAATATTCATATTACGTCCTATTGGTAGACAACCACATAAGTCCATTTGGCTGTATGAATATATTAGTCCATTACTCATATACAATCATATTGTAATAGGACCTTACTTATGAAGTTCCTATGAATGAAATAATATTCATAGACAGTTTGTTATATACTCCCGCCGTTTCAATTTATGTGAACTTATTTCCTTTTTAGTCCGTGCCAAAAATAATGACCTCTTTCCTTATTTGGAAACAATTTTCCTTTATGCAATGATTTATAGCCACACAAAATAAAGGTGCCTCATTTTACACCACAAGATCAAAAGTCTTCTCTCTTTTCTTGAACTCCGTGCCCAGTCAAATGGGTTCACATAAATTAAAACGGAGGGAGTATTTAGTAATTGTATGAATAATATTCATACAGATTATCGTATTGTATAATGACTACAATCGTTTCGTATACGAATACTAATAACAACCACGATATATAAACGGAAGTTCCTATGACTACAATCGTATTACATTACTAGGACGCATCGGCCTACGACAACCACATAAGTCCATTTCACTAATACGATTGTAGTCATAGGACCTATGACTTATGACTACAATCGATGAATATAGGACCATATGCGTCCTTGTATAGGAATGAACCATTCATTCACGGTCAATTACTAAATAACAACCGATTGTATAAATGGAAGGTCCTTTTACTACAATCGTATATAGGTCCTATGACTAGGCCGATGCGTCCATTGGACTAATACGATTGTAGTAATACGATTGTAGTATAACTAGGACGCATCCCAGCATATGAGACATTATTAGTCATTGGGCTTATGTGGTTGTCGTAGGCCGATGCGTCCTACTACATTCCTATGGCTACAATCGTATCATAGGAATGTCATAGTTCATTGTACTCGTATTAGTCAAATGGACTATGTTATGATTATGTATCGTATTAGTAGTAGAAAGTCATTGTCGTAGTCTGTTACTAGTGTCAAATGGACTGAAATCATAACATATGTTACTAATTACTTCCTAAGACTTATGTGGTAATAGGACCTTCCGTTATGACTACAATCGTATTGTAGTAATAGGACCTTCCGTTTATATACCATATCCGGAGTAATTGTCACGATCCCAAACCCGGTCGTGATGGCGCCCAGCACACTGCTAGGCCAGCCCGACCAATTAACAATACTCACGGAGCTATGAGCTCACTTTAACCATTTTAGGCGTAAACAAAGATAAATCAACAGTAATTGAAATACCAAACACGGGGATCACGTCCCAAAACAGTAACAACTCCCCAAAGACCGACGGGTCAAGAGTTAAGAGCCTCTAAAGAGTATACAAGTGCAACAGTGTCTACATCAGTACTTAGTGCGGAAATAGATAACAACATGAATAAAAGTAAGCTGGAAGGGGAGTCAGGTCCTGCGGACGCGGCAGCTACCTTGACTATCCCGAAAGTATCTCCGAGCAGAAACTGGGTCAGGTCTGATGTGACGTACCTGGATCTGCACACAAGGTGCAGGAAGTAAAGTGAGTACTTCCAGACTCAGTGGTAATGAACAGGGGTAAGACATCATAGATAAGAAATCACAATATAGCACTATGTAAAGCTGTAATCAAATTACCCTGCAACAGTATCAATATCAACAGTATTCGTACCAACATGTACCAGCAAAACAGTATAACATCTATTAGATGTAGCTAAATGCAATGCAATGCATGAAATGACCGCTACGACATGTAGCCCAATCCTAATTTGGGTACCCGTGCTCACTGTGAGGGTTCAGACTCCGGAGGGGCTCCTACAGCCCAAGCACAATATCATGAATACGCAGCGGCGCGCAGCCCGATCCACTACCAGTCAGCTAATATGCAAATGCAGCCTCACAGGCTCAAAAGTAGTTTTGAAAACTCTTTTTATCATTTTTCATTAGAAAATAGTATATCAGAAGTTCTAGAGTTTGGAAAACCATAATGACAGTAATAGCTCAGGACTGGTAGTAAAATAGCATGTCAATATCATAGAAATAATGATAACGATCCTCGCAGGATCCCTATAACTGGCTTACAGCCCAATAATGTACACAACCATCCGAGAAGGAGGTTCACCGGCTCAAGAATAGCCAATAACACAGTATAATATCAACAGGTCGGACTAAGCCATTGTCCCCAATCACATTCGACCTCGCACTCACATGAGAGTACGTGTCTCGCCGCTATACAGCATCACAAAGTGGTATACCGGGGTTTCGAACCCGCTGGTCACCACCCACATCCATTACTCACCTCGACTCGGCTCGACGACTAATCCGCAATGCCCTTGTCACGAGAATCAGCCTCCACAGGCGTAGAATCCGATCAAATGTAGTAGAAATACATCATAATAGGCCAATGGGATGATACCCAGTCAAAGAAATTCAAATTACACCAAGAACTACAAAGTTTCCAAAACCCGACTTTCGGTACGCTTCTCGAAAAATTACAAAAGTCACATATTCGGAATCCTCGTCTCAACACGAGTCCATGCATATATAACTTACAAAAATCGGACTCCATTTGCCCATTCAAATCATTGATTTTCCATAATTTGGGCCTAGGGCTAAAATCCCCCACTAATCTTCCGTTAACAGAGAAATACTCAAGGATTCCACGACAAAATAACGTAATTAGGCCATAAAACTTACCTCTGTTGAATACCCAACGAATTCCCAGCAATTTCCCGTGAGTTTCTCTCTCTAAGACTCAAAAATGGAGGTTATGGGTGAATGGTTCGCGAAACACTATTCTGATATTTGAACATTTCAGACTGCCAGGCATCTCTATGCGATCGCAGCCCCAAGCTCGCGATCGCGATGAACAAATTCACCAGGCTCCAAAATTACTCTACATGATCGCGACATACCCTACGTTACGCGATCGCATCCCTCGCGTCGCGTTCGCGAAGAACAACTCCCAGTTCTCACTCCGCTACCCTACGCGATCGCAGACTCAACCTCGCGATCGCAGAGCTTCCCAAATTCACCCTACGTGATCGCAGACTCCCCCTCGCGATCGTAGAGCCCAATAATTTCCTCTTACGCGATCGCATGAGCAGCTTCGCGATCGCGAAGCACAAAAATTCTCTGCAATATTGCAGCAGAACCAGCAGTGTAATTGGCACCAAAATGGTCCGTTTGGACCACCGAATTCATCCCGAGGCCCCCGGGACCCCAACGAAAACCACCAACCTACTCCAAAACACGATACAGACTTGTTCCAATCATAAAAACACGCCCTTAAACACAAAAATCATCGAGTTATAGCGGATTCAAGCCTATGATTCAACTCAAACTTCTGAAACTAACATTCAATCAAAAACCCGACCAAACGACGTTCGAATGACCTAAATATTTACAGACATATCCAAAATCACATAACGAAGCAACAAAAATTATCAGAATTCCATTTCGACTCCCGGATCAAAATCTCACCTACCGTTCGGATATCGCCAAAATTCAACCTTAGCCAATTCAAGCCTATTTATACATCGGACCTCCAAATTCAATTTCGATCGCTCCCCTAAGTCACAACTCACATCTCGGAACTAACCAAATCATCAGAGTCCGATTCCGAGTCCTCTAACTAAATAGTCAACTTCAGGTTGACTTTCCATATTCAAGCTTCCTTCCAAAAGACTATTTGCCTCATTTTCAACATGAATCACTCCTAACTCACCCGATAGACCCCAACACTGATATAAAAGCATGAAACATATAAATTCAAGGTAACGGGGTGATAATTCTCGTGACGACATGCCGGGTCATCACAGTAATGTCATACGTTCATTCTAGGACGTAGGGCGATTGTAGTCATAACGATTGTACTAATACGTCCTATTGTAATTACTACAATATGATTTTATAAACGGAAGGACGCATCAGCCTACAACCACATAAATAATGACATCCTAGTATTTGACTAATACGATTGATTTCATTCATATACTAGGACGCATCGGCCTACGACAACCACATAAGTCCATTTGACTAATAAGATTGTAGTCATAGGAACTTCCATTTAGGAACGTATGACATTACTCCCTACGATCTGTTATGACCACATAAGTCCATTTAACTAATACGATTGTAGTCATAGGAACTTCCATTCAGGAGCGTATGACATTACTCCCTACAATCTGGTATGACATTACTTTCGTTTATATATCGTGGTTGTTATTTAGTTATTGACCGTCATTTGGACTACAATCATATATATTTGGGTCCTTTATAACCCAAATGAAGGTCCTATGACTACAATTGTATTAGTCCAATGGACTTATACGTCCGTGAATGCGTATATGAATATTAATCGTATTAATATGATATATAAATGGAATACGATATATAAATGAATATGATTTTATTCAAATGGAATATGATATATATCGAACTTCTGTTTATATTTATTAGTTCCGTGAATGAATATTATTTCATTCATATACTTGACGCATCGGCCTACGACAACCACATAAGTCCATTGGACTAATACGATTGTAGTATCTCACGGTCCTATAAAATAATATTCATAGACGGTCAATTACTAAATTACAACCACGATATATAAATGGAAGTTCCTATGTCTTCTAGTCCATTTGACTAATACAATCGTAGTCATAGTCGTACTACTAGTAACTATTAGTTGTGCGTATATTATTTGTTATAGTATTGAAGTTCCTATAGTTGTATTAGTCAAATAGACTAGTAATATCATTTCATTAAAATGGAATACGATATATATCGAACTTCTGTTTATATTTCATTAGTTCCGTGAATTAATATTATTTCATTTATATACTAGCACGCATCGGCTTACGACAACCACATAAGTCCACTGGACTAATACGATTGTTGTATATCACGGTCTATGAAATAATATTCATAGACGATCAATAACTAAATAACAACCACGATATATAAACGGAAGTTCCTATGACTACAATCGTATTACATTACTCCCAATCTGTTATGACTACAATCGTATTAGTCCACATAAGTCCATTGATTAATACAATTGTCAAATGGACTAGTAATATCATTTCATTCAAATGGAATACGATATATATTGAACTTCCGTTTATATTTCATTAGTTCCGTGAATGAATATTATTTCATTTATATACTAGGACGCATCGGCCTACGACAACCACATAAGTCCATTGGACTAATACGATTGTAGTATATCACGGTCCTATGAAATAATATTCATAGACGGTCAATTACTAAATAACAACCACGATATATAAACGGAAGTTCCTATGACTACAATCGTATTAGTCAAATGGACTTATGTGGTCATAACAGATTATAGGGAGTAATGTCATACGTTCCTGAATAGAAGTTCCTATGACTACAATCATATTAGTCAAATGGACTTATGTGGTTGTCGTAGGCCGATGTGTCATAGTACATGAATGAAATAATATTCATTCACGGAACTAATGAAATATAAACAGAAGTTCGATATATATCGCATTCCATTTGAATGAAATGATATTACTAGTCCATTTGACAATCGTATTAGTCAATGGACTTATGTGGACTAATATGATTGTAGTCATAACAGATTGGGAGTAATGTAATACGATTGTAGTCATAGGAACTTCCGTTTATATATCGTGGTTGTTTGTTAGTAATTGACCGTCTATGAATATTATTTCATAGGACTGTGATATACTACAATCGTATTAGTCCAATGGACTTATGTGGTTGTCGTAGGCCGATACGTCATAGTATATGAATGAAATATATTCATTGACGGAACTAATGAAATATAAACAGAAGCTCGATATATATCGTATTCCATTTCAATGAAGTGATATTACTAGTCCATTTGACAATCGTATTAGTCATAACAGATTGGGAGTAATGTAATACGATTGTAGTAGGACGCATCGGCCTACGACAACAACATAAGTCTATTAGACTAATACGATTATAGTAATAGGACCTTCCGTTTGTATATCGTGGTTGTTATTTAGTAAGTGACCGTGAATGAATATGATTTCATTCATATACTAGGAAGCATCGGCCTATGACAACCACATAAGTCCATTTGACTAATACAATTGCAGTCATAATAGATTGGGAGTAATGTAATACGATTGTAGTAGGACGCATCGGACTACGACAACCACATAAGTCCATTGGACTAATACGATTATAGTCATAGGAACTTCCGTTTATATATCCTATGAAATAATATTCATAGACGGTCAATTACTAAATAACAACCACGATATATAAACGGAAGTTCCTATGACCGTTTAATGAAATAATATTTAGTTATGTAAGTCAACCACGATATATACATATGATTAGTCCACGATCAAATATGTCGTAGTAATGTAATACGATATATAAACGGAAGTTCCTATGACTACAATCGTATTAGTCAAATGGACTTATGTGATTGTCGTAGGCCGATGTGTCCTAGTATATGAATAAAATAATATTCATTCACGGTCAATTACTAACTACAATAGTATTAGTCCAATGGAACTTCCGTCCTAGTTAGTACAATCGTATTACATTGCTCCCAATCTGTTATGACTACAATCGTATTAGTCAAATGGACTTATGTGGTTGTCGTAGGCCGATACATCCTAGTATGAACGTATGACATTACTCCCAATACGATATTCAAACAGAAGTTCCTATGACTACAATCGTGTTTGTAGTAGGACGATGCGTCCTAATATATGAATGAAATCATATTCATAGACGGTCAATTACTCCCGACCTAGTTGTTATCAATAAATGTATATATAATCACATAAATATAATCCGTTCATTAAATAGGATACTCCTAATTAAATGTCCACATTTTTGTAGGCCGATTGGGAGTATTAGTATGGACGTTGTCCATTGGACTTATGTACTACTAGACTATCCAGTCCAAAGTCCAATGGACTTACTCCCAATAAGATATATAAACGGAAGGTCCTATGACTACAATCGTATTACATTACTCCCAATATGTTGTGACTATAATCGTATTGACCGTCCGTTTGATATTGACCAAGATATTGACCAACGTATCCATGACATAGGATCATATCCAGATACCAACGTATATTAATGAAATAAGTCCATTTGACTACTAGTAGGCCAATCTGTTTTGGCCCATTGTGTACGATGCGTCCTTCCGTTTATATATCGTATTGTCACGGTCAATCATATATATGAATGAAACAACCACATAGTCATAGGGACTTATCGTATGACATGTTATGACATTAGGCCAATCGTTATTGACCATCGTAGTCCCTATGACTATGTGGTTGTAATAATATTAGGACGCATATCCATTTCATTAGTTATCCCTACGGATATGCGTCCTACGTTATCTAACCATACATACGTTTATGAGTCAAATACATAGCCACGATAAACGGAATCGTATTACTAATGTGGTTGTGGTTAGTCATAGTCCTAAATACGATAACCACATATATGTCCATTTGAGTAATACGATTGTAGTCATAACAGAATCATATTGATACATCCTATTGTAATTACTACACATACTCCTAATGGGGTTAGTCATAGTCCTAGTATATGTACTCTTACGTAGATGATTGGGAGTGACGATTACAATCGTAGGCCGATGCGTCCTAGTATGAACAACCACGATATATAAACGGATGTGTCCTTCATATATAATACATACAATCGTATTACATTACTCCCAATTTGTTACGACTACAATCGTATTAGTCAAATGGACTTATGTGTTTCTCGTAGGCCGATGCGTCCTTTAGACACTTCCGTATCTGTCGTATTCGGGTAAGCTTGCTTCGTGGCGGAGCATTTAGCAATGCTAGCAGCCTGGTGAGGGCTGGCTGTCTAAGGACAGGTTAAGGCAGGGCCTGCTGGGCTTGCTTCTCATGAGATTGGGAGAGGGATTTACAAAGGGTCTCAAAACCCGGGCGAGCGGGCTTTTGGGCACACGGAAAAATGGAAGTGGACCTAGTATATGAATGAAATAATATTCATTCATTCAATCGTACTAGGACGCACATAAGTCCACGTTTTTACTAACTAACAACCACTATATGAACGGAAGGTCCTATGACTACAATCGTATTACATTACTCCTAATAACAACTAGGTCGGGAATCCAAACTAGAGTAAGAATTTGAGAAGTAAATACGGAAGCAATAACAACAGGAATTGAACAACTAGAATTAAAGAGACGGAAAAAAAGGATATGGGAAAGATTCAAGGAAAAAATTCCGAGAATCGCAAGTTCTATAGCCTTGACAAGATCAAAGTAACAACGTCTTGATTTATGAAAGAAATCAAACGCCTTTACTTAAAAAGCAAATCAAAACAATAGATTCGGATCTCGACCACTTTACGAGTAACTTGAGACAACAATTAATACTAGTATTAATCGCCTTCTAACAATACCACAACGGAATCAAAGATATCACAAAAGAGAAGTAATCTTACTACCTTGAACTATGAACTAGTAAAGGTTGAAAGATAAATCTCAAAGCACAAGTAACAAAGGTTCAAAAGAACTCTCAAAGTATGATATACTCTATCAATAATAATCTGTCTTATGAATGAGAAGAACACCCTATTTATAGGAGTACAAAGGCATAAAAATAATATTAAAAACTAGGTGGGGTGGTTGTAGTGGAAAACACAATTATTACAATAAGGAAGGTGGTTGCTAAAGACTAAGAAAAGTCATAAATTAGGTGAGGGGCGGCCAAGACCCTTTGGGGCAAATTTGGGCTTTAAAACAACTAGTTTGGGCCATTTGTTTGGACTCCAATTGGGCTCCTCTTGCAACACCTCTTTTTGGAACTCTTTTAAGCTCATTTTGAGCCCATTTGGTGACTCCAAGGGCTGATTTGGGTGACCAAATCTTCCTCCTCTTGGACTTCAATTTGAGCAACCAAATAGTTGTAAAACTTCAACAACTCTTCTCCTTTGGGCATGAGAGCTCTTCCTCCATAGTTAGAAGCTTCTTTATTTGCCATTGAAGTCCAGCAACCTTAGTTTGCAATTCCTTAGCTTGAGATCTTGTAAATGGTCTTCTTGGAGCTTCCAAAACTCTATCCTTATCAGTGATGCTATCATTCCCCTCTTCTTGAAAAGAATTCGTCCCCGAATTTGATCCTACATCAAACAAAGATAAGTCAGCAACATTGAATGTAGCACTTACTTGAAACTCACCAGGAAGGTCCAACTTGTAAACATTGTTTCCAATCCTTTCAAGGACTTGAAAGGGGCCATCTTCTCTAGGATGCAACTTTGACTTCCTTTTGGAAGGAAATCTCTCCTTTCTAAAGTGAACCCAAACTAAATCTCCAGGTTTAAAAATAACTTGTTTTCGACCCTTATTCTTTCTCAAGGCGGTTTGCTCATTTTTCTTCTCAATTGCAAGCCTTATTTGCTCATGAATTTTTTTCATCATCTCAGCCTCTGTCCTACCATCAAGACTAGCAATATCATTAGTAGGTAATGGTAATAAATCAAGTGGAGTAAAGGGATTAAATCCATAAACAACTTCAAAAGGAGACATACCTGTAGAAGAATGGATTGTTCTATTGTAAGCAAATTCGATCATAGGTAAGTGATCTTCCCATAAAGTTAATTTACATTTCAAAACAGCCCTCAACATGTTTCTTAAGGTTCTATTAACTACTTCAGTTTGTCCATCAGTTTGTGGGTGACAAGAAGTGGAAAACAACAATTGAGTCCCTAACTTCCCCCAAAATACACGCCAAAAGTGACTCAAAAACTTAGCATCCCTATCACTAACAATAGTTCTAGGTATACCATGCAATTTCACAATCTCTTTTACAAAAAGATTAGCAACATGTGAGGCATCATTAGTCTTTAAACAAGGAATAAAACGAGCCATCTTGGAGAACCTATCTACCACAACAAATATACTATCCTCACCATACCTTGTTCTAGGCAAACCTAACACAAAATCCATAGATATATCAATCCAAGGTGAAGTAGGAACAGGTAATGGCGTGTAAAGACCATGTGGTAACACTTTAGATTTAGCTTGTTTACATTCCAAACACTGTGTGCACATTCTTTCAATATCTTTTCTCATTCCAGGCCAAAAGAAATTTTCAGCAAGTATGTCTAATGTCTTTGGGACCCCAAAGTGTCCCATAAGCCCTCCACAATGTGCTTCCCTTACAAATACTTAACGTAAAGAGCAATTAGGGATATACAACTAATTTTCCTTAAAGAGAAACCCATCTTGTAGGTTAAACCTATCTAGAGGACCCAACTTACAATTTGCAAAAGTTTTGTCAAAATCAACATCATTAGTATAAAGTTCCTTGATTTGATCAAAACCCATCAATTTGGAAGTGAGGGTAGAAACTAAGACATACCTTCTTGAAAGTGCATCAGCAACAACATTCTCTTTCCCTTGTTTGTAAGAAATTACATAAGGAAAAGTTTCAATAAATTCAACCCACTTACCATGCCTTCTACTAAGCTTACCTTGACTTTTCAAGTATTTCAAGGATTCATGGTCAGTTTTAATGACAAACTCCCTTGGCCACAAGTAATGTTGCCATGTGGCTAAAGCCCTTACCAAAGCATAAAGCTCTTTGTCATAAGTTGAATAGTTCAATGTGGCTCCACTCAACTTCTCACTAAAGTAGGCAATAGGTTTAGAATCTTGCATCAAAACAACACCTATTCCCTTGCCAGAAGCATCACATTCAATTTAAAAAGATTTAGAAAAATCAGGCAATTGTAATAACGGAGCAGAACATAACTTTTCTTTCAACAATTTAAAAGCATGATCTTGTTCTTTTCCCCGTTTAAAAATCCTATCCTTTTTGATAACTTCAGTTAAAGGATAAGCAATGGTGCTAAAGTCTCTCACAAACCTCCTATAAAAACTAGCAAGTCCATGAAAACTCCTAACTTCAGTTACACTCTTAGGTTTACGCCATTCTTTAATTGCTTTGATTTTCTCTTCATCAACCTCAACTCCCTTAGAGATAACCTCTACTCCCAAAAAATTTACACGATCCACATAAAAAGTACACTTTTTAAGATTGGCAAATAACAATTGCTTTCTAAGAACTTCAAAAACTTGTCTTAGGTGTTCTACATGCTCTTCTAAAGTATTAGAAAAGACCAAGATATCATCGAAGTACACCACAACAAATTTTCCATGAAAATCCTTAAAAACATGATTCATTAATCTTAAAAGCCGAAAAGCATAACTAACCACTCATAAAGCCCATATTTGGTCTTAAAAGCAGTTTTCCATTCCTCTCCAGGATTCATTCAAATCTGATGGTAACCACGTTTTAGATCAATTTTGGAAAAGATTTTGGATCCATGTAATTGATCCAACATGTCATTAAGACGAGAAATAGGGTGGCGATACTTTACCGTAATCTTGTTGATTGCTCTACAATCCACGCAATCCTCCAAGTTCCATCCTTTTTGGGTACCAATAGGACCGGAACAGAGCAAGGGCTCATGCTCTCTCTCACAAAGCCTTTCTCAAGCAACTCCTCAACTTCCCTTTGAAGTTCCTTTGTCTCTTCTGGATTACTCCTATAGGCTGGCCTACTTGGCAAAGAAGAAGTTAGAAACTCAGAATTAATCAAAGCCTCTTTGTAAGTAAGTAGTATTATGGGCAACCCCTCTTTTCTTGCATTTAAACACTCTTTGGCTTTTATATAGAAACTCTCTCTTTTTCTTTCCTTAGCCTCTTTCCTCTCACCAAGACTGTCTATTTTTTTATTCGAACCCTCTTTTATCTCTTCTCTCAAATTGCTACCCTCTCTCTCTTTCTCTCGGCCATCTCTCTTTTTTCTAATTCTTGGCCTCCTTTCTTTTCTTTTTCCTCAAGCTCACTTTTTATCCCTCCCCTTGACTTTCCCATTGTTTCCTTTAATCTCTTCCTGATCTTCAAACACTTGAGAAGGAGATAAAGGTGCAAGAGTAAATTTCCTGCCATTTAGTTCAAGCGAATATCTATTCTTTCTCCCATCATGAAAAACATTCTTGTCATACTGCCAAGGACGACCCAGTAATATATGACAAGCTTGCATAGGCACTATGTCACAAAGAACATCATCCTCGTATCTACCAACGTTAAATGAAATCATACACTGTTTATTTACCTTTAGTTCACCACTATCATTTAACCATTGGAGTCTATAGGGAGTAGGGTGTTTCATGCATGCAAGTCCCAGTTTTTCCACAAAGTATGAACTAACCACATTAGCACAACTACCACTATCAATGATCATAGAGCAAGTTTTCCCTTTTATCCCACACCTAGTATGGAATATATTCTCTCTTTGTGCTTCACTATTGCTTCCTAAATTGATAGTCATAATCCTCCTAACTACCCCAACCATTCCATCATTAGGTAGTTCTAAATCACCTTCATCACTCATATCTTCCTCTTCATCTCCCTCACTCTTTTCACTCTCATATCCTCCATCTTCTTTTAGAATGATGTTTCTTCTACTTGGACATTCATGCATCATATGGATCCATCCTTTACATTTATGACACTGAATAGAACTAGAAGGTGTAAAAGGTTTAGGGTTGAAGGTTTTACCTCCCTCTTTGTTCTCCAATTTACCTTTTCCCTTGTCTTCTTGAGGCCGAGAAAAATTCTTCATCTCATGATTTGGCCATGGTTTCTCAGGTATGGTGCTTGTTCGACATCTCCATGAGCTAGTTTGCTTTCTTTTATTTTTATTTTCTACCTTTATACACAAATCAACTAACTCATATATTGTTACATATTGTTGTAATTCAACTACATCAGCTATTTTCTTATTTAAACCATTTAAAAACCTAGACATTGTCGCCTCTTCTTCCTCCATACAATTAGCTTGGATCATAGCTATACCCATAGCCTTACTCATCTACTGACATGGACCCTTGCTTCAATGTTTGAAGACGTAGTTGTAGCTCTCTTTGAATACGAATCTCTTCCTCATCACCCTTTTAGCCTCAGTCCAAGTAGCAATTGGTGCTTGTCCTTCTTGCAGTCGATCCCTATTAAGCTTTTTCCACCAAATAGAAGCATAATCAGAAAACTCAACAACAGCAAATCTAACCTTCTTACCTGCAGAGTAGTTGTGACAGTCAAAGATTGCTTCAACCTTTCTCTCCCAATCAAGATACAAGTCTGGATCCCTTGTTCCCTTGAAAGATGGCATCTGCATCTTTATATTACTTATATTATCATCCTCTATCCTACCTCTTTGTCCCTCCTATCTCCTCTCGCCCTATCAAAATTAATATCATTAAAATCATCAATAAAGTTTGCTTGACTAATAGTAAGTGTACTAACATTATTATCCCTCCTAAGTTCAGCTATTGTATCATTTTGATCTGCAATGGTATCCCTCATTTCTTGGAGTTGCAGATTCAGCCTTTCAAACTATTGATGCATGGCTTGCAAGGTAAAATCATTCCTTGCTTTGATTTCAGCTTCTTGGAGAACCATTTGTTCATTATCACTACCTGTATGTGACATCTTTAAAAATTGTATCACACAAATTAGCTTCTTTTTTTCTGTCGGAATAACCTTTGAACAAAGTACTTTATAGATTTATAGTTAAACCCAACTTGTATGTAGTTCTCAGTAAAACTCAGATTTTTTCTTTTGTTTTTGGGAACAAATAAAAGAAGAAAGAACCAAATCCTAGAACTTTTAGGCTCGGTTGAAACAAGACACGATCGAAAAGGTAAGAATATAAATATGCAGAATACAAAGAGTAAGAAAATCAAGGATCCCCCTTTCTTGTTTCCTTTGTTAATATTTGGAAACAACTTAGATACAAAAGATATATCCTGGAGAGCAAGTAATTGTATTTCTTCTTGTTTTAAATTGGCTTTGGTTTTTTTTTCAAGATATCCCAAGAATTATCAAGAACGAAATCTTGATAGAACCGATCTGATACCACTTGATAACAACTAAGTCGGAAATCCAAACTAGAGTAAGAATTTGAGAAGTAAATGCGGAAGCAATAACAACATGAATTGAACAACTAGAATTAAAGAGACGAAAAAAAGGATATGGGAAAGATTCAAGGAAAGAATTCTGAGAATCGCAAGTTCTATAGCCTTGACAAGATCAAAGTAACAACGTCTTGATTTATGAAAGAAATCAAACGCCTTTACTTAAAAAGCAAATCAAAACAATAGATTCGGATCTTGACCACTTTACGAGTAACTTGAGACAACAATTAATACTAGTATTAATCGCCTTCTAAGAATACCACAAAGGAATCAAAGATATCACAAAAGAGAAGTAATCTTACTACCTTGAACTATGAACTAGTAAAGGTTGAAAGATAAATCTCAAAGCAAAAGTAACAAAGGTTGAAAAGAACTCTCAAAGTATGATATACTCAATCAATAATAATATGTCTTATGAATGAGAAGAACACCCTATTTATAGGAGTACAAAGGCATAAAAATAATATTAAAAACTAGGTAGGGTGGTTGTAGTGGAAAACACAATTATTACAATAAGGTAGGTGGTTGCTAAAGACTAAGAAAAGTCATAAATTAGGTGAGGGGCGGCCAAGACCCTTTTGGGCAGATTTGGGCCTTAAAACAACTAGTTTGGGCCATTTGTTTGGACTCCAATTGGGCTCCTCTTGTAACACCTCTTTCTGGAACTCTTTTAAGCTCATTTTGAGCCCATTTGGTGACTCCAAGGGCTGATTTGGGTGACCAAATCTTCCTCCTCTTGGGCTTCAATTTGAGCAACCAAATAGTTGTAAAACTTCGACAACTCTTCTCCTTTGGGCATGAGCTCTTCCTCCATAGTTAGAAGCTTCTCTATTTGCCATTGAAGTCCAGCAACCTTAGTTTGCAATTCCTTAGCTTTAGATCTTGTAAATGGCCTTCTTGGAGCTTCCAAAACTCTATCATTATCAGTGATGCTATCATCTCCCAATCTGTTATGACTACAATCGTATTAGTCAAATGGACTTATGTGGTTGTCGTAGGCCGATGCGTCCTAGTATATGAATGAAATCATATTCATTCACGGTCAATTACTAAATAACAACCATGATATATAAATGGAAGGTCCTATTACTATAAACTTATGTGGTTGTCGTAGGCCGATGCGTCCTAGTATATGAATGACTACAATCGTATTAGTCAAATGGAAGTTCAATATATATCGTGATTGAACGTAGTAGTCAAATGGATTGTAGTACGATTGTAATAAGTCCGTATTAAACGATTGTCAATTGTGTAGTATGTGATTTAATGGATTGACCATCTACAATCGTGTAGTATGTGATTGACGATTGTACTATGGCTAGGACGCATAAATATAACAGATTGACGTGGACTTATGTAATGGAAGTTTCTATGTGGGAGTAATGTCATACGTTCATACTAGTACGCATCGGTATCCTAGTATATGTCATAACAGAATCGTATTAGTCCATTAGAACGCATCGGCCTACGACAACCACATAAGTCCATTTCATTCATATGTATGGACTAATAGTCAAATGGACTTATTTATTACGACAACCACATAAGTCCATTTGAAATACAGTCCCAAGTATTTGCATTTACATATCTTATGCTTTTATATCAGTGTTAGAACCTATCGGATGAGTTAGGAATGAATTGAATTGAAAATGAAGCAAATATCATATTTGAAGGAAGTTTGAATATGGAAAGTCAACCTAGAGTTGACTATTGAGTTAGAGTGCTCGGAATCAGATTCTGATGATTCGACTAGTTTCGGGGGATCATTTATGACTTAGGAGAGCAATCGAATTGAATTTGGAGGTCCGGTGTAGTTTTAGGCTTGAATTGGCTAAGGTTGAATTTTGGCGAAATCCGAACGGTAGGTGAGATTTTGATCCGGGGTCGGAATGGAATTCAGACAATTCCTTTAGCTTCGTTATGTGATTTTGGATATGTCCACAAAATTTCAGGTCATTCGGACGTCGTTTAGTCGGGTTTTTGATTGATTGTGTAATTCGGAATGTTTTAAGGAATTTAGGCTTGAATTCGATGTGAATTATGGGTTTTGATGTTATTAGACGTGTTTTGAGGATTGAAACAAGTTCGAATAAGGTATTAAGATGTGTTGGTGTGTTTGGATGAGGTCCCGGGGGCCTCGGGGTGTTTTCGGATGGTAAATCGGGAGAAAAACATGGAAATTGCAGGTTTGAAGAGTTCTGGTTCTGTTGTTTTCGCTCCTGCGGAAATGGGGGCGCAGGAGCGAGCCCGCAGGAGCGGAAAACGAGCGCAGAAGCGCTGGGGTTCGCTGAGGCGGATCCTGGTCCGCATGGGCGGCACCGCAGGTGCGGAAGGAAAGACCGCAGAAGCGGTCCGGGCTCGTTAGGGGAGAATCCGCAGAAGCGGAAAACTTGTCGCCTAAGCGAGTCCGCAGGAGCGGACTCTGATGCGCAGAAGCGGTAAGGCTCGCAGGAGCGGAAAGGGGTTTCGCAAAAGCGGTATCGCAGGAGCGAGACCTGGGCCGCAGAAGTGGAGCTGGGCGGCTAGGAGTGTTTTCGCAGAAGCGACCATTTGGTCGCAGAGGCGGCCTCGCAGAGGCGGATTTTGGTCCGAAGAAGCGGAAATCGCGCCCGTGTTAAAAATAACAGAAGAGTTAAAATTTCATAAGTTGCAAAACATTTGGGGCTCGGTTCTTGGAGGCGAATTGGGCGATTTGGGCGAGAAATTTCTGGGAGATCACCGGGTTATCGTCGGAGGTGAGTTTTATGGTTCCTTTACGCGTTTTTATCATGAAATCCTTGGTTAAATCCCTGTAAATGGAAGATTAAAGGTGGGTTTGAGCCCTAGGCCTAAATTAAAGAAAAAACACTGATTTGAGTGGGCAAATGGAGTCCGATTTTGGTAAATTTTATATGCCTAGACTCGTATCGAGATGAGGATTCCGAATATGTGATTTTTGTAATTTTTTGACAAGTGTACGAAAAGTCGGGTTTTGACAACTTGTGGGTTTTGGTATAAATTGGGTTATTTCGAATGAATTTCGTGAAATTAGCGTATATTGATGCATTCTCTATGATTTTGAGCAGATTTGGCACCCGAGGAGATTGATTTGCGAGGCAAGCGCAAGGCGGATTGAAGCTTCTACCGGTTCGAGGTGAGTGGTAGTAGTAAACAATGTACTCAGGGTTTGAAACCTCGTACTAGCACTTCACAGTGCTATATTGAGATGAGACACACGTTCTATGACGGGCGTGGTGACATTGTGATTGGGGGTTCGGACTTAGTCCTTCCCGGTTAATAGAATACTGTGTGGTATGACTGTTACTGATATTACAACCGTACAATAGGGCTAAAAGCCATGTTTGGGGCCTTGTGCCGATCTGTAGAGCATTAGGGAACCTATAGAGCTAGGTGACCCTTATATCATGTTAGAAACATACACTCAGTCGTAGCTCTAGCTGTATAGCATAATATGAGCCCGTACTAGATATGTACATTGAGAGAGATTATCTAGGGTGGAATTCCCTGTTCTAGTTGAGTGGGCCTGAAAGGCCAAGTCTATATTGACTGAGACAGGGTCTATGACCCACTGTGATATATTATATTGGGCCTGAGAGGCCAAGCACATATTGACCGGGATAGGGTCGAGGACCCATTATGAGGTATTATATACATATACCTATATTGGATCGGGCTGCACGCCGCAGCAGTATATATATTGGATCGGACTGCACGCCGCAGTAATGTGCATGTAATATACATGTAATATACATGTGGGACGGACTGCACGCCGCAGTATTATTGCGTTTGGGCTCTAGGAGCCCCTTCAGAGTTCAGAGTCTACACACATTCTCAGTGGGCGCTGTTATATATTAATGGATCGGGCTGCACACCGCAATAGTATATATATATAATGGATCGGACTGTACGCCGCAGTGATATATGTGTGGATCGGACTGCACGCCGCAGTATCATAGCGCTTCGGCCAAGGGAGCCCCTCCGAAGTCCGTATACACCCCCGATGAGCGCCGTCGATGTTAAATGGAGTGGGCTGCATGCCGCATCATTATATATATTGGAGCGGGCTGCACGCTGCAGCATTATATGTATTAGAGTGGGCTGCACGCCGCAGCATTATACTTATTCATATTCATATATATACTGAAATATGTTATAGACCGATGTATAGGTCTCCATATATTGAGATGGTCGTATACCGTAGTGGTACGAGCGATGATGTGGTCAGTGTGGGACTTAGATGAGATAGATGTGGACTGGAGATTAGAGTACTCATTATAGTGATGACTAACGTGTGGGGGTTGCCTTAGAACTGCTTAGTGATAGTACATGAGTTCTTATTTTCAGTTATTGTTTATTATTGTTACTCACTGAGTTGAAATATACTCACCCCACTCCCCTGCTCTTTTTGTGCAGATATACAGGTTCAGGAGGGCACTTGAGCTATCACAACTGCTTTATTATACCCATTCTGTGGAGACTTCGAGGTAGCTGCCGACGTCCACAGTACCTGACCTCTTTCTTTTTATCATTTTGTTGTCTCCATTCCGGTTAGACTTGATTGTGTAGTAGATCTCATTTGTAGAGGCTCAGACTTGTGACACCACGATTTGGTTGGGACTGTGTTCTTGTATTTCATTTCTACACTTCTTGATTTGTTATGAAAACAAGCTAATCACGCCGATTAATCAGTATTAATTATACTTGGCTGGTAATTGGATAAGATGGTCGGGCTTTTCATTCATATGTATGGACTAATAGTCAAATGGACTTATTTATTACGACAACCACATAAGTCCATTTGAAATACAGTCCCAAGTATTTATACGATTGTTCCTATGACTACAATCGTATTACATTGCTCCCAATAATAAAATTCATACATACGATTGTAGTCATATGATTTCATTGACCGTCTATGAATAACAGATTAGTAATAAGTAATTAGTCAATTATATTAATATATATGGACTAATACATAAGTCCATTTGACTAATAACAAACGGTTGACCACAATCGGAATGTATTGACTATGTCAAATTACTCCCAATCGTACTAGTATGTTTAGTAAAATGATATTGTAGTCATAGGACTTATGTAATACGATTGTGGTAGGCCTAAATAGATGGTCAATTAGTCCAATATATAAATATGGACTTATAAGTAATGAGTCAAATATATAAATATGGACTTATAAACGTATACTACATAGTACAGTTGAATGGTTGTGCTAGGACGCATCGGCCTACGACCGTCTATGTATAAACGTATTACATTACTCCCAATCTGTTATGACTACAATCGTCCTAGTTTGAACGTCCTACTAAATAACAACCACGATATATAAACAGAAGGTCCTATTATTTCAATCGTATTAGTCCAATGGACTTATGTGGTTAACTCAATATAAACGGAAGGTCCTGTTACATTAATGAGTACTAATTTAATATTTATTAGTAAATTAACTCAATACCAATCTAGGGGAATAATTAACTCATTTTTACATAAAAATGAGTTATTCTTAGTAATTCCCAATCATGTTATATTAAATTCTTATAGGGCAATAAATACAATGATGTAAATCATGTTATATTAAATTATAAATTGTTGTTATAATTTATTTATAACAATAAATTATTGTATATTAACCATTTAATGTTCATAAAATCTTTGTTATTGTGGCCATATACATAATCTTAATGCCCTTAGCCACTTTCAATTAACCTAATATACACGTTCGATATAGTATAAAGTGATATATTTCATAATATGATATAACATTGTAGGATTACCTATAACATTACGCATTGTTATAGACTAGATATGTTAAAATTGTTCTCCTATATAACAATTTTATACGTATGGGATGAAATTATATAGGAGTCTTATGAAAGTGTCATTCCTTTACTACATTATATTAATCCACGATATATAAACGGTGACAAAATGTTATATTGGTTAATATAAGGCATACACTTATATGAATAAAAACTTGCAATATTTTCATTTGTTAATACACTTATGAAATCACATATGTCTGCCGTATATGGTTTATGATTGTATTATGAGTCCTAATAGTATTTATATCGTATTAGTCCAATGGACTTATGTCACGACCCGGATTTCCCACCATCGGGAGTCATGATGGCGCCTACTAGTGGAAGCTAGGAAAGCCAAATCTTACTTACATTTCCATTAGTTACCAAACTCTTCTAAAGACTTTAAATTAAAAACATATAATTACAGCGGAATAATTAAACTTAGCGGAAGACTTAGTCAATTTTATCAAATATGATAAAGAAACCCAAACATGATACACTACCCAAGACTGGTGTCACAATACGCACGAACTTCTAAGAATAATACACACAATTGTTTGAAAGAAATATAAGTTATTTATCTCGAATACATGAGATAACAGAATGAAATACATAGATAGAAGAGACAACGGGTCCTGCGAACGCCTGCAAGGCTACCTCGTGGTCTCAGTAGTCGGAATATCCACAATCGTGCTATTGCCGCTGCTGCTGTCCGTAACTTGTATCTGCGCAAAAAGAGGGCAGAGTGTAGTATCAGCACAACCGACCCCATGTGCTGGTAAGTGCCTGGCCTATCCCGGTGAAGTAGTGACGAGACTAAGGCCAGTCACTCACATAAACCTGTACAGTTGAAATATATATACATATACAACAGCAGAAAATGTTATCGAACTTTTGTAAAGAAAGAATCTGCTCTGAAATAACAGTCAATAACTCACAATATCCAGAGTAATCTGGTCAACGGAACAAATCTTACCTTCATGTCTCAATTCCTTTTTCATTTCATATCTCGTGGTAGGCGTACCACCTGCTCACCAATGTAACAATAAGTTATATCTTGTGGTAGGCGTACCACCCGCTCCCAATTGTATCAATAGGCTACCGGCAACTATGGCCAATGCCAAGATTCAAATCACTTTATGGTCGGCGTGCCACACGATCCCATTTCTTATCATATAAGTGGTCGGCGCGGCACACGATCCCAATTCATTAATATATGTATTACCGGCATTAAACCAATAATCTCTGATCCATAGTAAGTGTATAAAAGTATTACCGGTTTTGAACCAATAATTGATAATAAATCAACAATTTATCTCCGTTACCGGTGTGACACCAATAACTCTTAATCAACAATTCATACATAACTAAATTCCTATTCCTTCAAGCTAGGATAGAACAAACACTTACCTTGAAAGTTTACGAACAATTCAATCCGTAGCAATGCCTTTCCCTTTCGAATTTAGCTCCTATCCAATCGTATCTATACACAATTGATTTAATATCAGTACTACTCAACAAACTAATCCATATGGCCAATTGTAATTTTTACAACATTCTGCCCGGAATAGTGAAAATCGACACCGGGCCCACATAATCGAAATTCGAGTTTCGAACCAAAATAAATTCACCCAATCATCCATGAGTTCAAATATACAATTTATTCTTAAGTTCGACTCCTAAACGAGGTCTAGATCGCAAATTCTTTGAAAACCCTTATTAAACTCATTTCTCAATTTTTCTACCCATTTACACATATTTAGGCTAAGGAATTCAAATAATATTGATGGAAAATAAAGAAAAGGAGTTAAGAATCACTTACCCAAGAAGTTTTGATGAAAATCGCCCAAGAATCTCCCCAATAAGCTGTTTGGAGAAGAGAGAGTTGAGAGAATTGGGATTTTATCCCGTCTGTTCTGTTTTTGCAGAACTTAAAATCACTGGGCAAATTTACTCTATGCGATCGCAGGGCCTGTGATGCGATCGCATAGAAGAAAATAAGGGGACAGCAAAATTGCTCCATGCAATCGCGGAGGACCAATGCGATCGCATAGAAGGAAAAATGGGGGAGCTGAAATTACTCTATGCGATCGCATAGAAGGAAATTCTGGGCCTCAAGTCTTACTCTATGCGGTCGCGAAGGATACTGTGCGATCGCATAGGAGGGAAAGTTGAAGTTATGCGATCGCATGGGCAATATTGCGATCGCATAGAAGGATTTTGGGACCCATGATCTTTGCTCTATGCGATCGCATCTATACCTATGCGATCGCATAGAAGAAAATCCCTGTGTAAAAATTGCAGAATTTCTGCTGCAGATTTCAAGTCCAAAACCATCTCGTCACCTATCCGAAACTCACCCGAGCCTTCGGGGATTCAAACCAAATATGTACACTGACTCAACAACATCATACGAACTTGCTCGCACAATCAAATCGCCAAAATAACACCAAAATCAATGAATTGAGCCTAAAAACTCAAGAATTCTTTCAAAATTTCATAACTTTCAAAATTTCAAATTTTAGGCCGAAACACGTCAAACGACGTCCGTTTTCAACCAAACTTTACAGGAAGCGCTTAACCAACATATATGACCTGTACCGGGCGTCGGAACCAAAATACGAGCCCGATATCACTATTATTTAATCAAATTTCAGTTTCATTTTCCTTAAACATTTTCAGAAAACAATTTAACAGAAAAATTCTTTGACCGGGGTTCTAGACCTCGGATTTCAATTCCGGGCATACACCCAAGTTCCATATTTTTCTACGGATTTTCTAAGACTGTCAACTCACGGGTCCGGGTCCGTTTACCAAAAATGTTGACCAAAGTCAACCATATCAATATTAATATCAAAATTCTTCAAATTTCTCACATATTTCATATATTTCAACATAAAAATTTTTCAGCTTCGCGCCTGAATTGCGCACGCAAATCGAGGCAACTATAAATGAGGTTTTCAGGACCTCAGAAGCTCGAAATGATTAATAAAACAAGTGATGACCCTTTGGGTCGTCACATTCTCCACCTCTAAAACAACCGTTCGTCCTCGAACGGACAAAAGAAAGAAGTACCCGAGTCATGGAATAGATGAGGATATCGGCTCCGCATGTCAGACTTGGACTCCCAGGTCGATGCCTCAGGAGGCTGACCCCTCTACTGAACTCGCACAGAAGGAAAACTCTTCGACCTCAACTATCAAACCTGTCAATCTAGAATAGCTATCGGTTCCTCCTCGTAGGACAGATCTTTGTCCAATTGGACAATGTTGAAATCTAACACGTGCGATGGATCGCCGTGATATTTTCGGAGCATGGACACATGAAACACTGGATGCACAGCTAATAAGCTAGGTGGCAAGGCAAGTTTATATGCCACCTCTCCCACACGATCGAGAATCTCGAATGGGCCAATAAACCTAGGGCTAAGTTTGCCCTTCTTTCCAAATCTCATCACGCCCTTCATAGGCGACACTCGGAGCAATACTCGCTCCCCAATCATGAAAGCTATATCTCGAACCTTGCGATCCGCATAGCTCTTTTATCTGGACTAAGCTGTGCGAAGCCTTTCTTGAATAATCTTTACTTTATCTAAGGCATCCTAAACTAAATCTGTGCCCAATAACCGAGCTTCTCCCGGTTCAAACCATCCAACCAAAGAACGACACCGCCTACCATACAATGTTTCATAAGGAGCCATCTGGATGCTCGATTGATAACTATTATTATAAGCAAACTCCGCCAAAGGCAGGAATTGATCCCACGAACCTCCAAAATCAATAACACACACCCGTAGCATATCTTCCAATATCTGAATAGTTCTCTCGGACTAACCATCCGTCTGGGGATGAAAGGTTGTACTTAGCTGAACTTGCGTGCCCAAGTCTCGCTGAACCGCATTCCAGAAATATAAGGTAAACTGTGCACCTCGGTCTGAAATAATAGAGATTGGCACGCCATGAAGGCGAACGATCTCCCCGATATAAATCCCAGCTAACCTCTCGGATGAATAGGTAGTGGCAATAGGAACAAAATGAGCTGACTTGGTCAGCCTATCAACAATCACCCAAACAGCATCAAACTTCTTCCGAGTCATCGGAAGTTTAGAAACGAAGTCCATCGTGATTCGCTCCCACTTTCATTCAGGAAGTTCAATTCTCTGAAATAAACCGTCAGGTCTCTGATGTTCATACTTAACCTGCTGACAATTAAGACACTTTGCCACATATGCCACAATATCCTTTTTCATTCTGCGCCACCAATAATGTTGCCGTAAATCTTGATACATTTTCGTTGCGCCTGGATGAATAGAATACCACGAACTGTGAGCATCTTCTAGAATCAATTCTCTAAGCCCATCAACATTTGGCACACAAATGCGCCCTTGCATCCTTAGGATCCCATCAACATCTAAGGTGACCTGTTTAACACCTCCTCGCTGAACCGTATCTCTAAGGTCACATAAATAAGAATCATTATATTGTTGATCGCGGATATGCTCCAATAATGAAGAGCGAGCAATCGTGCAAGCTAGTACTCGACTAGGCTCAGAAATATCCAACCTCACAAATCGGTTGGCCAAGGACTGAACATCCAAAGCAAGTGGTCTCTGATTGACTGGAATATAAGCAAGACTGCCCATACTGGCTGACTTCCTACTCAAAGCGTCGGCCACCACGTTTGCTTTTCGCGGATAATATAAAATGGTGACATCATAATCCTTTAGCAATTCTACCCACCTTCTCTGCCTCAAATTCAACTCTTTCTGCTTAAACAAATACTGAAGACTGTTATGATCGGTGTATACTTCACATGCTACACCATACAAATAATGTCTCCAGATCTTCAATGCGTGAATAATCGCCGCCAATTCTAGATCATGCACTGGATAGTTCTTTTCATGAGTCTTCAACTGCCTCGAAGCATAGGCAATAACCTTGCCATCCTGCATTAACACTGCACCAAGCCCAATACGGGAAGCATCACAATAAACAGTATAAGGTCCCGTACCTGTGGGTAAAACCAACACCAGTGCTATGGTCAAGGCTGTTTTGAGCTTTTGAAAGCTCGCCTCACATTCATTTAACCACTCAAATTGAACACCTTTCTGTGTCAATCTGGTTGGTGGGGTTGCAATAGATGAAAACCCCTCCAAGAATCGGCGATAATAACCCGCTAATCCCAAGAAACTCCAAATATCTGTGGCTAATGTCGGTCTAGGCCAGTTCTTGACTGCCTCATTCTTCTTCGGATCAACCTGAATACCTGCTGTCGTCACAATATGACCCGGAATGCAACTAAACTTAGCCAAAATTCACATTTTGAAAATTTTGCATATAGTTGGCTATCTTTCAGAGTCTGCAAGGCCACTCTGAGATGTTGCACATGCTCCTCCTGACTGCGGGAATATATTAATATTTCATCAATGAAGACTATTACAAATAAGTCTAAATAAGGCGGAACACCTGATTCATCAATTCCATAAAAGCTGCTGGGGCATTTGTCAACCCAAAAGACATGACCAGAAATTCATAATGTCCGTACCGAGTGCGGAACGCTGTCTTAGGGACATCAGATGCCCTAATCTTCAGTTGGTGATAGCCAGACCTCAAATTTATCTTCGAAAATACCTTGGCACCGTGAAGCTGGTCAAATAAATCATCAATTCGCGGAGGTGGATATTTATTTTTGATAGTCACCTTGTTCAACTGCCGATAGTCAATGCACATTCTCATCGAGCCATCTTTCTTCTTTACAAATAATACTGGTGCACCCCACGGCGAAACACTGGGTCTAATGAAACCCTTTTCAAGTAAATCCTGCAACCGCTCCTTCAATTCTTTTAACTCTAGCGGAGCCATACGATATGGGGGAATGGAAATGGGCTGAGTGCCTGGAGCCTAGTCAATGCAAAAATCAATGTCCCTATCGGGCGGCATATCTGGCAAGTCTAAAGGAAATACTTCAGGAAATTCGTGAACCACAGGCACAGAGTCAATAGAAGGAACATCAGCACTAGAATCACGGACATAGGCCAGATAAGCCAAACATACCTTTCCAACCATACGCCGAGCCTTAACATAAGAAATAACATTGCGACTAGTATAACCTGAAATTCCTTTCCACTCTATACGAGGCAAATTCGGCAGAGCTAAAGTCACGATCTTGGCATGGCAATCTAAAATAGCATGATATGGAGATAGCCAGTCCATGCCTAATATAATATCGAAGTCCACCATATTAGGAGCAATAAATCAGCACGGGTCTCAAGACCTTCAATTACTATAATACATGACCGATGAACTCAATCAACCACAATAGAATCGCCTACTGGTGTAGACACATGAACAGGAACACCCAGTGGATCACTAGGCTGAATCAAGTATGGTGCAAAATAGGAGGACACGTACGAATATGTAGACCCAGGGTCAAATAATGTTGATGCCTTTCTATCACAAACCAAAATAATACATGTAATGACAAGTAAATGCGGAAGCAATAACAACAGGAATTGAACAACTAGAATTAAAGAGACGAAAATAAAGGATATGGGAAAGATTCAAGGAAAGAATTTCGAGAACTTTCAAGAACGCAAGTTCTATAGCCTTGACAAGATCAAAGTAACAACGTCTTGATTTATGAAAGAAATCAAACGCCTTTACTTAAAAGCAAATCAAAACAATAGATTCGGATCTTGACCACTTTACGAGTAACTTGAGACAACAATTAATACTAGTATTAATCGCCTTCTAAGAATACCACAAAGGAATCAAAGATATCACAAAAGAGAAGTAATCTTACTACCTTGAACTATGAACTAGTAAAGGTTGAAAGATAAATCTCAAAGCACAAGTAACAAAGGTTCAAAAGAACTCTCAAAGTATGATATACTCACTCAATAATAATGTGTCTTATGAAGGAGAAGAACACCCTATTTATAGGAGTAAAAGGCATAAAAATAACATTAAAAACTAGATAGGGTGGTTGTAGTGGAAAATATGATAGCATCCTAGGAAGCTCAATTCTATTCATGTACAAGGATGAAGCGTTGCAATCTCAAAGAGGACCTTTAACAAGATGTCAAGCTAAAGAATTTCAAAATATGATCATTGGACTTCAAGTGCACATAGAGAATCCTTTAATTGTCGAGAAAGAGCTCCAGCCCAGAGGAGAAGAATTGTTGAAGTTTTACAATTATTTGGTAGCTCAAATTGAAGTCCAAGAAGAGGAAGATATGGTCACCCAAATCAGCCCTTGGAGTACACCAAAATGGCTCAAAATGAGCTTAAAAGAAGTCCTAAAGGAGGTACTACAAAAGGAGCCCAATTGGAATCCAAACAAATGGCCCAAACTAGTTGTTTTAAGGCCCAAATCTGCCCCAAAGGGTCTTGGCCGCCCCTCACCTAACCAAAGACTTTTCTTAGACTTTAGCAACCACCTACCTCATTGTAATAATTGTGTTTTCCACTAGAACCACCCCACCTAGTTTTTAATGTTATTTTTATGCCTATGTACTCCTATAAATAGGGTGTTCTTCTCCTTCATAAGACATATTATTATTGATTGAGTATATCATACTTTGAGAGTTCTTTTGAACTTTTGTTACTTGTGCTTTGAGATTTATCTTTCAACCTTTACTAGTTGATAGTTCAAGGTAGTAAGATTACTTCTCTTTTGTGATATCTTTGATTCCTTTGTGGTATTCTTAGAAGGCGATTAATACTAATATTAATTGTTGTCTCAAGTTACTCGTAAAGTGGTCAAGATCCGAATATATTGTTTTGATTTGCTTTTTAAGTAAAGGAGTTTGATTTCTTTCATAAATCAAGACGTTGTTACTTTGATCTTGTCAAGGCTATAGAATTTGCGTTCTTGAAAGTTCTCGGGATTCTTTCCTTGAATCTTTCCCATATCCTTTATTTTCGTCTCTTTAATTCTAGTTGTTCAATTCCTGTTGTTATTGCTTCCGCATTTACTTCTCAAATTCTTACTCTAGTTTGGATTCCCGACCTAGTTGTTATCAAGTGGTATGAGAGTGGTTCTATCAAGATTTCGTTCTTGATAATTCTTGGGATATTTTGAAAACAAAAAAAAAACAAAAAAAACGAAATCCAATTTAAAACAAGAAGAAATACAATTGCTTGCTCTCCAGGATATATCTTTTGTATCTAAGTGTTTCCAAAAATTAACAAAGGAAACAAGAAGAGGGGATCCTTGATTTTCTTACTCTTTGTATTCTACACATTTATATTCTTTACTTTTCGTTTGTGTCTTGTTTCAACCGAGCCTAAAAGTTCTAGGATTTGGTTCTTTCTTCTTTTATTTGTTCCCAAAAACAAAAGAAAAATCTGATTTTTACTACTGAGAACTACATACAAGTTGGGTTTAACTATAAATCTACAAAGTATTTTGTTCAAAGGTTATTTCGAGAAAAAAAGAAAAGAAAGGAAAGGTGTGTGTGAGAACAATTGAGGAAAACGCCAAATTGGAGAGACATATTTTCTTTAATCTATGACAAGATGTCTCAAACAGGTAACTACAATGGAAGGAGGAAAGCGATGGTTCAACAATTTGAAAACTCGAACTTACAGTATATCGAATGGAAGGAAGACAATGGTAAAGTTATTTTTCAAACAAGAGCTAAAGTGGTGTGTGATGTCTAACCCTTAGAATTGACAAAGCTTTTGGCTATAACTTAATTAGCACTTATATGGTTGAGAAATTGAACTTGTCTTGTGTTGAACATTTTGAACCCTACATGTTGAAAGGAGTAAAGGTAGATAAAAGAGTGTTATTGTCATTCTCTATTGGCAGGTATGAGGATGTGATTTGGTGTGATGTCATTCCCATGAATAATTTTCATATCTTGTTGGGAAGGCCATGGTATATCTATAGAAATGCTTCATATAGTATCCAAAAAAATAGATACTCTTTTGAGTTTAATGGGAAGAAATGCATTCTTGGTCCTTTGACTCCCTCACAAATTTGTTAAGATGAAAAGATTGTTAAAGAGAATATGGCAAAATACGAGAGAGAAAAGAATGAGAGTCGTAAGGGAGTGCATGTTGACATTCCACGAGAGGAAAAAGGAGAGGTTGTGTTGAGTGAAAAGAGTGGGATGTCTAGTGAAGAAAAGAGTGATCTTGAGAAGAAAGAAAAGAGAGAAGACAATGAGATAAACATAGTCTATGCGGTAGAGAGAGAAAAACATGAGGGATTGAGTGAAGGAATGTCACGACCCAAACCCTGGTTGTGATGGCGCCCAACACAATGCTAGGCAAGCCCGACCATATTATCCCTTAAACCAGCCAATTATTAAATAAATTAAACTTAAACAGTAAATGATCATATCAGGTGATAAACGAAATGTAAAACATACAAAATACGGTCCCAACCATATCGTGGTGTCACGAGACTGAGCCTCTACATAATAGCATCCTAATACAACCAAGTCTAGGCAAATAGGAAATCAACAAGATGATAAAGAAGGAGAAAACAAGCTCTGCGGACGCTGGCAGCTACCTCGTAATCTCCGCAAAAGTAGATAAGGATCAGCAGCTACAATGTCTCAACTGCTCTCGGGCACCTGTGGATCTACACAGAAAGTGCAGGGGAGTGGGGTGAGTATATTTCAACTCAGTGAGTAACAATAATAAATAATGACTGAAGGTAAGAACTCATGTGCTATCACTTAGCAGTTCTAAGGCAACCCTCATATGTACGTCATCACTATGGTAATACTCTAATCTCCAAACCACATTTATCTCTACAAGATTCTTACGCTGATCCAACCCTCACTCGTACCCCTACGGTGTACGGCCATCTCAACATATAAAGACACATACCTATGTCTATAATGTATAAATATTTAAGTAGATAGTAGGATATAATTAAGTATAATGTTGCGGCGTGCAGCCCGCTCCAATACATATACCGCTGCGGCGCGCAGCCCGCTCCATTTAACGTCGACGGCGCTCACTGGGGGTGTATACAGACTTCGGAGGGGCTCCCTAGGCCCAAGCACTATTATACTGCGGCGTGCAGCCCGATCCACACATGTATTACTGCGGCGTGCAGTTCCGATCCAATATTTATATGTATATATATTTATACTGCTGCGCGCGCGCAGCCCGATACCATAATATACACCATTGCTTACTGAGAATGTGTGCAGACTCAGACTCCGAAGGGGCTCCTACAGCGCAAGCGCAATAATACTGCGGCGTGCAGTCCGTCCCACATGTATATTACATGTATATTACATGTATATTACTGCGTCGTGCATTCCGATCCAATATATATACTGCTGCGGCGTGCAGCCCGATGTATATATATATATATATAATACCTCATAATGGGTCCTCGACCTTATTCCAGTCAGTATATACTTGGCCTCTCAGGCCCAATATAATATATCACAGTGGGTCCTTGACCCTGTCTCAGTCAATATAGACTTGGCCTTTCGGGCCCAATATAACATCTCATAGTGGGTCCTTGACCCTATCTCATCTCAATCGGTATAGACTTGGCCTTTCAGTCCTACTCAGCTAGAACAGGGAATTCCACCCTAGATAATCTCTCTCAATGTACACATCTAGTACGGGCTCATATTATGCTATACAGCTAGAGCTACGGCTGAGTGTATATTTCCAACACGATATAAAGGTCACCTAGCTCTATAGGTTCCCTAATGCTCTACAGATCGGCACAAGGCCCCAAACATGGCTATTAGCCCAATTGTACGGTTATAATCTCATTAACGGTCATACAACACAGTATTCTATTAGCCGGGAAGGATTAAGTCCGAACCCCCAATCATAATGTCATCACACACTTGTCATAGAACGCGTGTCTCATCTCAATATAGCATTGTGAAGTGCTAGTACGGGGTTTCAAACCCTCGGTACATTGTTTACTACTACCACTCACCTCGAACCGGTAGAAGCTTCAATCCGCCTTGCGCTTGCCTCGCAAATCAATCTCCTCGGGTGCCAAATCTGCTCAAAATCATAGAGAATGCATCAATATATGCTAATTTCACGAAATTCATTCGAAATAACCCAAATTATATCAAAACCCACAAGTTGTCAAAACCCGACTTTTGGTGCGCTTCTCGAAAAATTATAAAAGTTACATATTCGGAACCCTCGTCTCAATACGAGTCTAGGCATATCAAATTTACCAAAATCGGACTCCATTTGCCCACTCAAATCAGTGTTTTTCTTTAATTTAGGCCTAGGGCTCAAACCCACCTTTAATCTTCCATTTACGGGGATTTAACCAAGGATTTCATGTTAAAATGATGTAATTAAGCCACAAAACTTACCTCCGACGAATCCCCGATGAATTACCAGCAATTCCCGTGAGTTTCTCTCTCTAGAACTCAAAAATAGCGTTTTGGGGTATGAAACCCGCGACTGGTTCTGTTCTGAACTTAAACTCACTGCCAGGCCAATTAACCCTACGCGATCGCAGCCTTTGGCACGCGATCGCCAGTGAACAACAAAAGATCCCTACGCGATCGCAACTCCAGCCACGCGATCGCATTGCATCCGGACTTGACCTTACGCGATCGCGTGAACCCAAACGCGATCGCACTGCATTCCGCCATTGACCTACGCGATCGCAGACATCACCACGCGATCGCGATGCACAACCAGTCGACCTTACGCGATCGCATCACACCTCCCGCGATCGCGATGAACAAACTTTCCGGCCTCACTCCAATACTCTACGCGATCGCAGTCTCACCCTTGCGATCGCGATGCACAACCAGTTGACCTTACGCGATCGCATCACACCTCCCGCGATCGCGATGAACAAAAATTCTGTGCAATTATTGCAGCCGAACAGCAGTGCCTTTTGGCAGAAATTGGTCCGTTTGGACCCCCGAATTCATCCCGAGGCCCCCGGGACCCCAACGAAAACCACCAACATGATCCAAAACACGATACGAACTTGTTCCAATCATAAAAACACTATCCTAAACATCAAAATCACCAATTACACACGGATTCAAGCCTAAATTCCTTAAAACTTTCCGAATTACGCATTCAATCAAAAACCCGACCAAACGACGTCCGAATGACCTGAAATTTTGCAGGCACATCCAAAATCACCTAACGGAGCTACTACAACTGTCGGAATTCCATTTCGACCCCCGGATCAAAATCTCACCTACCGTTCGGATTTCGCCAAAATTCAACCTTAGCCAATTCAAGCCTATTTCTACACCGGGCCTCCAAATTCAATTCCGATTGTTCTCCTAAGTCATAAATGATCCCCCGGAACTAGTCGAATCATCAGAATCCGGTTTCGAGCACTCTAACTCAATAGTCAACTCTTGGTTGACTTTCCATATTCAAGCTTTCTTCAAACATGCTATTTGTTTCATTTTCAATCCAAATCACTCCTAACTCACCCGATATATTCTAATACTGTCATAAAAGCATAAGATATGTAATTGCAAGGTAACGGGGTGGTAATTCCCGTAACGACAGGCCGGGTCGTTACATTCTCCCCAACTTAAACAAACGCTCGTCCTCGAGCGGGTCAAGAAACATACCTGAAGTCTCGAATAGCTGAGGGTATCTGCTCCGCATCTCCTGCTCGACCTCCCAAGTAGCCTCCTCCACGGGCCGACCTTTCCACTGCACCTTAACTGATGCAATCTCCTTCGACCTCAATTTCCTTACTTGGCGACCCAAAATAGCAATAGGCTCCACATCATAGGATAGATCACCATCAAGCTGAATGGTACTGAAGTCTAATACATGAGACGGATCTCCGATGTACTTCCGGAGCATAGACACATGGAATATTGGATGAACGCTGGATAGGCTGGGTGGCAAGGCTAACTCATATGCCACCTCTCCAACTCTCCTGAGTATCTCAAAAGGACCAATGTACCTGGGACTCAACTTCCCTTTCCTCCCGAACCTCATGACACCCTTCATGGGTGAAACCTTCAACAATACTCTATCACCAACCATGAAAGACAACTCTCGAACCCTACGGTCTGCATAACTCTTCTGGCGAGACTGTGCTGTGCGAAGCCTCTCCTGGATCAACTTTGCTCTATCCAGAGCATCCTGAACTAACTCAGTCCCTATCAATCTATCCTCACCAGGCTCAAACCATCCCACGGGGGATCTACATCGTCTGCCATACAATGCCTCATACGGGGCCATCTGAATACTCGACTGATAACTGTTGTTGTAGGCAAACTCGGCAAGTGGTAAGAACTCATCCCACGAACCACCAAAGTCAATCACACATGCTCGCAACATATCCTCCAGAATCTGAATAGTGCGCTCAGACTGCCCGTCTGTCTGGGGGTGAAATGCGGTGCTCAACTCAACCCGCGTACCCATCTCTCGCTGAAATGCTCTCCAAAACTGAGAAGTGAACTGAGTGCCTCTGTCAGATATAATAGAAACTGGGACCCCATGCAACCTGACAATCTCCCGAATAAAGATCGATGCCAACCGCTCCGATGAGTAAGTAGTACTAACTGGGATGAAATGTGCGGACTTAGTCGGCCGATCAACAATCACCCATACAGAATCAAACTTCCTCGCTGTCCGAGGTAGCCCAGTAACAAAATCCATGGTGATCCTCTCCCATTTCCACTCGGGAATAACCATACGCTGAAGAACACCGCCCGGTCTCTGGTGCTCATATTTGACCTGTTGGCAATTGAGGCACTTAGCTACATGCCTAATAATATCCATCTTCATTCTTCTCCACCAGTAGTGCTGTCTCAAGTCTTGGTACATCTTTGCGGCACCTGGGTGAATAGAGTACCGCGAACTGTGTGCCTCCTCAAGTATCAACTCCCGCAAACCATCAACATTGGGCACGCATATACGGCCTTGCATCCTCAGAACACCATCATTGTCGATAGTCACATCTCTAACATCATTATGTTGCACTTTGTCCTTAAGGACAAGTAAATGTGGGTCGTCATACTGTCGCTCCCCGATGCGATCATATAAGGAAGATCGAGAAACAACACAAGCCAACACCCGACTCGGCTCCGAAATATCTAATCTCGCTAGCCGATTGGCTAGGGCCTGAACATCACAAGCAAATGGCCTCTCCCCAACTGGGATGAAAGCTAAGATGCCCATGCTAACCGCCTTCCGACTCAAGGCATCGGCCACCACATTGGCCTTCCCCGGATGATACAAAATAGTGATGTCATAATCCTTAAGCAACTCCAACCACCTCCGCTGTCTCAAATTAAGGTCCTTCGGTCTGAATAAGTGCTGAAGGCTGCGATGATCCGTGAACACCTCACGGGAGACACCATACAGGTAATGCCTCCAAATCTTCAAAGCATGAACTATGGCTGCTAGCTCCAAATCATGAACAGGGTAGTTCTTCTCGTGGGGATTCAACTGACGAGAAGCATAAGCAATGACCCTACCCTCCTGCATCAACACACAACCAATGCCAACTCCTGAGGCATCACAATATACAGTATAAGAATCTGAAGCTGTCGGTAGAATCAAGACTGGTGCTGTGGTCAGTGTTGTCTTGAGCTTCTGAAAGCTCTCCTCGCACTCCTCGGACCATAAGAAAGGAACACCCTTCTGAGTCAATCTAGTCAAGGGTGAAGCAATAGAAGAGAACCCCTGAACGAATCGGCGATAATACCCTGCCAATCCCAGAAAGCTACGGATCTCAGTAACTGAGGTCGGTCTGGGCCAACTTTGCACTGCCTCGACCTTCCTCGGATCTACCTGAATACCATCACAGGACACTACGTGCCCTAAGAATGCCACGGACTCAAGCCAGAACTCACATTTGGAGAACTTGGCATACAACTTCTCCTCTCTCAATCTCTGCAATACAATACTCAAGTGCCGAGCATGCTCCTCCCGGCTACGAGAGTAGACTAGTATGTCATCAATGAATACGATCACAAATGAATCAAGATACGGCTTGAATACACTGTTCATCAGATGCATAAATGCTGCTGGGGCGTTGGTCAGCCCAAAAGACATCACAAGGAACTCATAGTGACCATATCCGGTCCGGAATGCAGTCTTCATAATGTCAGACTCTCTAATCTTCAGCTGATGGTAGCCTGAACGAAGATCAATCTTCGAGAACACCCTAGCTCCCTGGAGCTGATCAAATAAATCATCAATACGAGGCAGAGGATACTTATTCTTCACTGTCACTTTGTTTAGCTGCCTGTAGTCAATACACATCCTCATGGATCCGTCCTTCTTCTTAACAAACAGGACCGGTGCACCCCACGGCGACACACTCGGCCGAATGAACCCCTTATCTAGGAGTTCCCGGAGCTGCTCCTTCAATTCCTTCAACTCAGCTGGTGCCATACGATACGGAGGAATAGAAATAGGCTGAGTGCCTGGCACCAAATCGATACCAAAATCAATATCCCTGTCCGGCGGCATGCCCGGCAGGTCTGAGGGAAACACATCAGGAAAGTCTCGCACAATGGGAACAGAATCAATACTGGGAGTCCGGGCCTCGACCTCCCGCACAAATGCTAAATAAGAGAGACATCCCTTCCCAACCATTCGTTGGGCCTTGAGGAAAGATATTACCCTGCTAGGTACATACTCGGTCGTGCCTCGCCACTCGATCCTCTGAATGCCCGGCATAGCCAAAGTGACTGTCTTAGCATGACAGTCCAGAATAGCATGACATGGAGATAGCCAGTCCATGCCCAATATAACATCAAAATCAATCATGCTGAGAAGCAACAGGTCTACTCGGGTCTCCAGACCTCCAATAGTGACCAAACGGGACCGGTATACGTGGTCCACAACAATAGTATCCCCTACCGGGGTAGATACATGCACTGGCAGCTCAAGGCTCCCTCGGGTCGTGCCCAAATGAGGAGCAAAATATGTAGACACATAAGAATAAGTAGAACCGGGATCAAACAATGCGAGGCATCTCTGTGGCAGGCCGAAATAATACCTGTAATGACGACATCAGAAGCAACGACCTCGGATCGGCCCCTGAAAAGCATAGCATCTAGCCTGTCCGCCTGATCGGCCTCCCCCTCGAGAGCGACCCCTAGCTGTCTGACCCTCACCCCTAGCTGGCGGGGCGGGTGCTGAAGTAGAAGGACCAGATGACGAGGGCTGCCCCCTCTGCTGATAAGATCTGGAAACAAGACGGGGACACTCCCTACGGTGGTGCCCAAACTCTCCGCACTCGTAGCAACTCCCCGGTGCTGGGTACTGAGACTGATAAGGACCTCTGGCACTGGAGTGGCCAGCTGATGAACAAGGCCGAGATGAACCCTGAGCGGATGGGGCCTGTGAAGAACTCTGTGCTGGCATGGCACTGAGAGATGGCTGGCTCTGGTGCGAACCCTGATAACCCTATCTAGGAGACCATCTGCGACGATCTGAGCGACCCGACTGCGAAGACCTGAAAGAGCGACCTCGGCTCCGCTGACTCTGGCCTCTGATCTGAGTGCCACTGGAACTAGCTGCTCCTCGAGGCCTCTTGGCCTCCCTCTCATCCCGCTCCCTGCGACGATTCTGTCTCTATGTCGCGAGCAATATCCACAGCATCCTCAAATGTACGACTCAAAACCCTCTCCCGAGTCATCGGAATACGAATGGGATAAATGAGGCCGTCCACGAAGCGCCCAATCCTCTCTCTGTCGGAATGAACTAACCACGGTGCATATCTAGACAACTCTATAAACCTGATCTCATACTCCGACACTGACATGTCCCCCTGACGGAGACCCTCAAACTGCCTACGCATCTCCTCTCTCCGAGATCGAGGCACCCATTTCTCCAAGAACATAGTGGAGAACTCCGGCCATGATAGTGGTGCTGCTCTGGCTGGCCTGCGGCGCTCATAAGCCTCCCACCAAGCGAAGGCTGGTCCCTGAAACCGAAAGGTAGTGAAAGATACCCCACTGGACTCCAAGATCCCTGCCGTACGAAGCATCCGACGGCAATTATCCAGAAAACCTTGGGCGTCCTCGCCGGAGCACCAGTGAACACTGGAGGAGATAAACTGGTGAACCTCTCGAGACGACGCTCGCTCATCGTCCGTCATAGCCTGGGACCCTGTCCCCCGAATCCGATCTCGCTGGCTGAACCGGTACCACGGAGCTGAACCGGAGGAGCCTGCGGTGTCCGTAAGCCTGCACTGCTGCGGCTCCGGAGTGCGTGCTTGCGGGGGTCCGATGACCACCCCCGATCCCCGATGCAGTTGCTGCAGTAGTAACCGAAACCGCTTGTGCTAGGCAAGTGCAGACTGCTAGTATCCGAGCCGGGGTCTCCCGTAGACCCGGAATAACAATGGGCACGGTGGGTGCCCGATGCGGTCTTCTTGGCACCTCCGCAGCCGGGGGCTGTGGGTCGGTTGGCACTGCACTCGGCTGCCCTAACTCCGCCACGACCACGACCGCGTCCACGGCCTCTAGCGAGTGGTAGTGGTGGTCGTCCTCCACGTCCGGATGATCGAGTTCTCGCCATCCGCGAGAGAATAGAATGTCAAGTTCGGATCAAGTCAAAAGTAATCGCACGACAAGAATTCCAAGAATTGAAACTTTTCCTAAAAAGGTTTGCGGCCTCCCGAGGATAAGTACAGGCGTCCCCGCACCGATCCACGAGACTCTACCAACCGGCTCATGACTCGCGAGACCTGTTAACCTAGGCTTCGATACCAACTTGTCACGACCCAAACCCTGGTCGTGATGGCGCCCAACATGATGCTAGGCAAGCCCGACCATATTATCCCTTAAACCAGCCAATTATTAATCAAATTAAACTTAAATAGTAAATGATCATATCAGGTGATAAACGAAATGTAAAACATACAAAATACGGTCCCAACCATATCGTGGTGTCACGAGACCGAGCCTCTACAGAATAGCATCCTAATACAACCAAGTCTAGGCAAATAGGAAATCAACAAGATGATAAAGAAGGAGAAAACAAGCTCTGCGGACGCTGGCAGCTACCTCGTAATCTCCGCAAAAGTAGACAAGGATCAGCAGCTACAATGTCTCAACTGCTCTCGGGCACCTGTGGATCTGCACAGAAAGTGCAGGGGAGTGGGGTGAGTATATTTCAACTCGGTGAGTAACAATAATAAATAATAACTGAAGGTAAGAACTCCTGTGCTATCACTTAGCAGTTCTAAGGCAACCCTCATAGGTACGTCATCACTATAGTAATACTCAAATCTCCAATCCACGTTTATCTCTACAAGATTCTTACACCGATCCAACCCTCACTCGTACCCCTACGGTGTACGGCCATCTCAACATATAAAGACACATACCTATGTGTCTATAATGTATAAATATTTAAGTAGATAGTAGGATATAATTAAGTATAATGCTGCGCGTGCAGCCCGCTCCAATACATATACCGCTGCGGCGCGCAGCCCGCTCCATTTAACGTTGACGGCGCTCACTGGGGGTGTATACAGACTTCGGAGGGGCTCCCTAGGCCCAAGCACTATCATACTGCGGCGTGCAGCCCGATCCACACATGTATTACTGCGGCGTGCAGTCCGATCCAATATTTATATATATGTATATATATTTATACTGCTGCGGCGCGCGGCCCGATCCCATAATATACACCAGCGCTCACTGAGAATGTGTGCAGATTCAGACTCCGAAGGGGCTCCTACAGCCCAAGCGCAATAATACTGCGGCGTGCAGTCCGATCCCACATATTCTACTACGGTGTGCAGCCCGATCCAATATATATACCGCTGCGGCGTGCAGCCTGATCCAACATGGGTATATATATATAATACCGCATAACGGGTTCTCGACCCTGTCCCAATTAGTATAGGATTGGCCTTCCAGGCCCACTCAGCTAAATCAGGGAATTTCCACCCTAAGTAATCAGTCTCTCACAGTAC